>JADRCD010139895.1:0-14919 GCA_019843815.1 Montemys delectorum | reverse complement strand
GGCAGAGGGGCCCTACTGTTAAAGACCTAGCAGGGAACCCCACACTGTGATCTACGCTCAGCTTCCCACCCTGGCTGTGATCCTGCACTGGACAGACAGGTGGGGGGGGGGGGTGGCGGTAGGGGAGTTCTACAACATGGACCATGTTCCAAGTAGTGGCACTAGCCCCATAAGTCAAGTCGCCAGCAGTAGAGGTTTCCATACCCACTTGGTGCATCAAGGGCCAGTCCACACAGGCAGCCCAAGTGGTGCCAGCCCGTCTGGTAAAAAAGGCTCCTGATCCACTAGACGGGGGTGCCAGGACTAGAGTGATGCATGTAGCAGGGAGCAGGCCATGAGTTCCCACATCGAAGTTGCTGTGGTGACAGCGGTGGGGGGGGGGGAAGGGGAATCCCACTTCCCACAGTGGTCACATGAACACTCTTTGTTGTGCCCTGCCTACTAGAGTTTTGCAACCACCTAGCGCCATCTAGTGGCCATACAAAGTAAGTTGCAGGACGATATTGATTTTTCACAACCACTTAGCACAGATTGAATTACAGGCCAATTACCAAGCTACATTTAGAAGTATGGTTAAAATTGACCAAGTTCCATTGGCTAGTTTATTAATGATCATGGATCTAAAATAGCTTTGATTTTAAAATTTATAAAAGATCAATGAGGCCGTAAGCTTTATAAAATTTATTATAGCATTACAATCTGGTCTAGCTACTTGATATAAAACTATAGTAATTTTGAGGATTTTGCTTCTAGTGAGTTTATAATCATTAGAAAAAAATTGCCTTTATAATTTTTTGTCTCTGCTTCAGTGCAAGAGGCTAAGACTTTAAATTTTTCAGTGTATGTTGATTATTACATAATTCCTCTAATAAAGAATCTCAATACCTTTGCTTTTATACATGAGCTTTACAAATGAGTATTAGTTGCTCTAGAAAAAGTTTCAAAGGCAATATCTTTTTCAATATTTAAGCCTCAGTTATGTCAAAAAGGTTGTATTAAGTAAGAAAATATGAGTTACTTATTTCAAATTACTTTTGACTAAGGTCTTATCTTAGGCTCACCAAAAAACTTAGGCCTTGAGACACTCAGAACTTGTTACAGAAAGTAAAGAAAGCTTCTATAAACAATTGCTATGTATTGTAATCAAATGTTTGGGTTTTTGAATATGCCCACAACAACTCTTTGACAAAAGAAATCATTAATATAAATTCATCTTTTCTCATAGTCAAAGTAAAATTTTAATATTTTATTATGAAGTTGTGGTGATGTTAATAAAAATTATATAATAAAATCATAAAAATATTTTAGAAAACATCTCTTAAAAACCTGATGAGATGTCTATTTCTTGCTTCAAACAACAATTAAATTGGTTATTGCAAAATATTAATTGATATTCAGCCTATTACATAATAAAGATTTTTAGACAAAATTGATATTTATCCAATAAACTAACTGTTAAGATTTGCTTAAATACATACTTTTATATTTCCTATAAATTTGTGTCTATATCCCATAATAATATATATATATCTACAGCCCTTCTGTGGGTGAAAATTATATGTAAGTCACATGTTTAATCTCATGATTTTCCTCTACTTCAGCACAAATAATTATACTGTGTGATGTAGTCACTATTTATCAAGTACTAAAATTAAGTCTTAATCTGTATATTTTATATGTACATAAATATATGAGAGCTTACAATCTCTTAAGATAATTTGACATTTTTAAAGTATAATACTGACTTAAAAATTAAAAGTAAAATATACACATGTGACTATTAATTCCTTCTCAGGCTTTCAAGTTACAGCTGCCTTAATGTGAAAAGCAACAAAATATTAATTGGTTATTGCCTATGTTATATTTCTATATTTAATGTTCCTAATCATATTAAAACAGATTATGGAACTATTACAATCAAACATTTAAGATATTTTGTCAACAAATTAATGTTACCCATATTACTTGGATAATTTATAATTCTCAGCGACAATAAATTACTCAACGTGTATGTCACAGTTTAAAATTTTGATTTTTTTAATAATAAAAGGAGGGGGAATCATGCCTTCTACTACAAAGTTATCTCCAAAAGCATATCTCGCTTTTTGTTTGCTTTAAAAGTCTTTTTTGCAGTCTGATACAAAAGTCAGTCTACTACAGATAGCCATTGGCATCCATACATTTTCAGTTCTTATGCCATGGTAAAGTGGTGAGATAGATCCATTTACTAACATATGGTATGGTCCTGACCCCATTTCAATCTGGGGAAGAGGCTCGGTTTGTGTTGGAGCATGATAGCTGCCTGAAACATTGGTTTGTCAAGTAGATGCAGATCCAGAGTCTTTTAATAAACATGTTTTCAACTAAAATAAAGGCTAGAAATTTTTATTAGCCAACAAAGTTCACTTGGCTGAAATGGCCTCCACCTTTTTCTCAGACTTAACAGCAGCTTCCCTCTATACCTGGAGGCCAAACCTTGGTCGTAAGCATTGCTAATTTGCAACTGAAGTGCCTGGGACATCCCCAAGATAATGCTACACTTGCTGCTTTTAAACTTTTGAGCTTTTATCTCAAGCAGGTTCATTACAGACATGCAGACCCTACTCAACGTTAGACTCCAGAGAGAAACTCCATGGCAGTTGTACATCGTGATGAAGAAAAGGATTATAGGCAAGTTGTGGTTTTGGTCTGTATGGTAATAAGGTGTGCTGTGAGGGCCTGTAGCCAATGATGTGTTCCTGGTTCTATAGCTTTCACCAGCCTAAGACAGGGTCACATGCCAAGGGGCTGTGTTTATTAATCATAAACACTGAAAAGACCCGATTTGTGTAAAAACATGCAAACTAGCTGCACATGATTTCCAAAGACAGGTAAGGGAAAAAAAACAGTAGATCCACAGCTAAGGACAGGTGGGGTTGCTAAACCACCATAAAATAGTACAGGCAGGACTATGGTGCATAAATATGTCCCAGTCCAGTTATTTTTAATAAATAAATAAATAAATAAATAAATAAATAAATAAATAAATAAATAATGAGGAACTGTGACCCTCCCTCCAGCTAAGAGCTTGTTCTCTCAGACCTTGCCTTGCCACAAGTAGCCACACCTCTCTCAAACCTCCAGCCAATAGCCATGCCTCTATCCAAGTTTTGTTATGCCGGAACTTCTGCTTCCAGAGACAAAGATGAAGATGCTGATTGAGTTGTAAGATACTGACAGACTGGGGGAGGGGTTTCTGCCTGTCTGCATGTTACACACTTGAATATACATGGCGGACTGAAAGCATAACAAAGGCTCTGTCCCATTTTTTTTTTATTCCCTCTCACCTTCAGTTCCCTTTATTTCTTTAGGTTCCTACTTCTCTTCCAGAAAACCTGCTCATATTTAGCTGCAGGCTGCAACAGCACCTCATATTTATCAAAGGAAAAATCTATCAAGATGATATCTCAATTCTGAAAAACCTATGCCCCAAACCCAAAATCAACTGCATTTGTACAAAAACAAAAATTTCAAAGCTTAAATTGTATATTCAACCTTGCACTTCAATAAAGAAAGGCTTAAACACCCCACTCTCACAAATTGACAGGATATCCAGACAAAAACTAAACCGAGAAAAAATGAAACTAACAGACATTATGAATCAAGTGGACCTAACTGATATCTATAAAGTAATTTACTCACACATAAAAGGATGTACCTTGTTCTCAGCACCTCATGGATCCTTCTCCAAAACTAACCATATAGTTAGTCACAAAGTAAGCCTCAACAGATACCAAAAATTGAAACAATGCCTTGCATCTTATCAGATAACCATATATTAAAGCTGTACTTAAACAAAACCAGAAATATCTGAAAGCTTACACACACATGGAAATTGAACAGTTCTCTACTCAATGATCTGAGTAAGGGGAAGTATAAGGACAGAAATTAAAGACTTTCAAGTATTCAATGAAACTGATGCCATCACATACCAAAATTTATGAGCCACAGTGAAAGGAATACAAGAGAAAAATTCATAGAACTAAGTGCATCCATAGTGAAATTAGAAAGTTCTTATACTAGCAATTTAAAATTACACATGAAAGATCAAGAGAAAAAAGAAGCAAGCACAATAAAGAGGAGTTAAATGCAGGAAAGTATCAAAATCAGGGCTGAAATTAATTGAAAGACCCCCGTAGGGAGACCCTCGCTCAAGTCCCAGGAGAACGTGCACCCAAGGAAACACTAGAGACCATCTTGATGTAAACACACAAGGTAGTTTAATATCGGAGCTCCGGATGGACCCATATCTCACGCAGGAGACAGAGGGATCCACCTCGAGGCTCAAGGGTTAGGGGTTTTTATAGGAAGGAGGTCTAGGGGAACAAAAGAATTAGCATAGCAATACATAATTGGCTAATTCAAATCCAGCTAGAATATGTGCAGATCAGAGCATAGGGAAATTACTAAAGGTGGTATTGAGGCAGTAGGGCATCTGGCTGGCCTCCAACCATACCTCATCATACAGTTGGGTCATCTTGCCCAGACAGGTCCCTGCTTGCCTGAGCCCACCCAGAAATGTCTTATCTATCTCGTCTTGGCCTGCTAGTTCCCAGAATATTCAACAGCTTGCTTGCTCATTCCCAGGCCTATGTGGGCAAGCTTGTGCTGGATTTTCAGGCCTATAATTCTTCTACCTGGCCAGCACAGGTCCCAAGCTTTAGTTACTCCTTTTCATTCCCCCCTTTTTTTCTTTTACATAGCTCTAATCTTAGAGCTATATGTTGGTCTCAAATTCTTCAGGCAAGGTATGGTATTGATGACGTAACACCATAAGCTGTACTGCATCTATCCTAGTTTTAACAAAAGCAATGGCTAGGTATATAATAAGCAATGGTCCAGCTAGTTCGGAAAACAAAGTAGTCATCCATAGTGATTTAGAAAACCGAAACTCGAACCAATTTTGTTGTGCTCTTCTGTCCCTCTGTCTTTGATCTAGTTTCTCTCGTGGAATCTCTAATGACTTCTGAATGGCTTGCATAAAAGCAACATTCTTCTATATTTAAATCAATGGCAGTTCTTAACTCTCCATAAGCCTTATGCTGCAATGCCATAGCAGATACTCTTGTAGCTGCCCCTGCAGTCCTCCAACATAACTCTCAGGGGAACTCCTAACTCTCTTTTATTGCCAGTCACTACCTTACTAGCTCTCAAGCTTCCTAGCTTCTCTTCTTTCCGGTCTTATTTCTTTTTCTATTTATAAAAACACTTTCTCATCTACCTACACTAGTTTTCTTAATGACTTATCCTGTATCTCTTCTAACATTCATAGTCTTTCAACTCCACCAGAAATCCAGGAATGACTGAATAATAGAGAATATATGGGAAGCCTAAAACAGCTTCCAAAAATATTACTAATTAATAAAGACTGCTGAACACCTGGACAGTCCTTACTTTAAAACGTTGGAGCATCAGTCTTCAGCCTTCTGGCCCATGAATGTCTGACAACAGGAACCACAAGAAATAGCTAAGAACCAGCCTACTCAGTCTTGGCAGATATAAGCTTGTCCTAGGCCTGTGTGTCCTTTGTAGACAGTATTGTCTGCAGATGAAGAGGCAACTTTTTGCCTAGTGGCTGTCTCACCACAGCTGGAGCAGCTCCGATGATGCTTAATCTCTTCATTGAGTCTGAGAAAGAGGTACTGTCAGTCACAGACGAGTCTCTAGTCAGATGAATAAATAATATCAAATGCCATATTCTGTGGATTTCTGATGTTTTTGAAAACCAACTATCTATATATAGTAATCTGGACTATTGTCTGTTAACTACTCTCAGCTATTTTTAACTGAAATCTTGAAGTTACCCTAACAATAAACTCAAAGCCATGAATTTGCTAGCTTACCCCTAAACTCACAAGTCTAGACATCTCAGATCTGTCTATAATAACAGTAACAGAAGGACTGGGTCTAAGCCCTGTCTATTAGGGGAAATAGAAGAATTACTTATAAGCCTACGGACAACTATTACTGAAACCAGAATTTTTAAGTTAATATAGAAAACTTAATCTTTTGTCTTGAAGTATGCACAACAGAACTGTATTAGCTACACCTTTCAGTCAATAAGAACACGATTGCAACAACAAATTCTCAATTTAAAAGTTCTGACTTATTCCTTGTATACCAATTTAAGATGTAAATGGTTTATAACCCAAGCCCTAACTTTTACCAATTACTACTACAAATATAGGACACAAAATTCAGAACTTAATAATATAAACATCAAAGCAAACTTTCTGAGAATAAGCTGTGTATCTGAAGAAATATTTAAATACCTGACCAAATTCTAGTCACACAATGCTTTCAGTTTAAATTGTCTATATACCAATTAACTCATTTTCAGTACAGGGTAAATATTATCAGAATGTCCTTATAACAGAGATATCAAAATAAATTCTGCACCAAATAGGAACATATAATTTTAACTTAGCAACAATTATAAGGTTCTCTATTTCTCTTCTTCCCTATTTCAAATATGACCATATTACATTTTCCAGAAACACAGCCCATTAACAACCCTCTGAAGCCCCAAAGCCCAGGGAACTGGGTCGACGACTCAGTCATAGGTTCTTCCAGCTGAACAAGGGGGCGTTGAGGTGGGGAAGGGAAAGCAAAATTTATTAGTCTTCTGACGTCTGTGTCTTGACTGGATCAGACTGAAGTTCAGGATACCAGGAGTTCAAGCAGCCAAGTTTAGCAGCACTCTCTGCGACATATGAATCTCAAGACAAACTTATTTTAAGCATCTTTTTACAGAAACACTAAAACAAAACTTTTCTAGGTGGTATTTGGGTTCTCTGTTCTTTAAAATCTTCAAATAAGAAAATCCCCATCTCTGATATACAGGACAAGATAAAAATTTCTTATTTTGGTAATGTTAGATTCCAGGTGTATTTGACCAAGGCATCCCCACTGGTTCAATAACAGCACATGTAAAACAGCCTTCTCCCAGCAACAGCCACAGCTGTTCCAGGTTTCTTTAACTCCTTCTTCATGTGTCTCTAAACTGCTCATCAATTGTCCCCACTTTACTAGACTCCATTCTCTAAGACACTCTTCCAAATTTTTATCCTTTCACTACACCTTCACCACAGTCACATATTCACTGTCCTCCTGCGATGTACTTTTTCCTGCAAGTTAGGCCTCTCTCCAGTCTCAGTGCATAGTATGTGCACTGATCTTTCCCACTACGGTGGCCAGCATTTCCTGTCTTTTATCCCTCTTTAGCTTTCTAGCCTCATGTCCTTCTGTCTCCTTTTTCCTCTTCTTCTCTGTCCCTCAGCGACTTGCACTAAATCCTTCACCAACTTGCAATAAATCCCTCAGCAACCTATCTTGCAACCCTTAACCATAACTTTGACAAAACCAGTTTTAAACATTCCATTCTTTTTTCTAAAATCAGTAGCAAGTACCTTATTGTCATGTTACAAAGTTTAGCTACCAATTCTTACATATGAATGCATTACAGTGCAATTTTGAATACATCATCAAGGAGACATTGCTTTAAAATCTTATTTCTGGCTCAGGCGTCACCATTGGCCTCACTAGACTTATAAGGGGTAAGAATTACATAAAATATCATAAAGTCCTGTTTTCCTGGGTTGGCTCATGCCACTTGTTACTTAGAATGACTCTAATCCTGAGTTACCAATTTTAAGCTAATTTTCTGTTACCAAGATTACAAGCAAAAAGCTGCTGTCCCCTTTAAAAGCAACTCATGCCTCTATCAGGGCTTTCTTTAGATGTGCTTAACTTCTAGACACAGCACAGTGACTTATCAGTTCTGCTGTGTAAATTAAGACTGCCTTCAAACAACTTAAACTAGATCAAAGTTTTAACCATTTTTTCTTCAACATGAAACACAGTACAATAATCATAAATTTAAACAGCTCTCACCACATAGTAAACAAAACATAACTTCCAAGGCTCCAATATCCAGTAATATTTACACAGTAACAAAACCACAATTTATAAGATGTCAATTCAATAACTTTTTGAACCAGATAATAAAGACAATATTTTAATCCAATTAATCTATTTGGTAAAAACCTACTTGGTTGTTCAGGGGTCTCTGCCCACTTATTCTGTAGTTGATGGCCTCTCTCTCTGACCTTGGCCCCTGCGGAGCTGCACTGGAGGAGCCGAGGTGCTGTGGGCTCTCGAGCAGCAGCTGCCCCTCCCTGGGAGCAGAGTAGGAGAATAGGAGGGGAGCTTTTTTTTTTTGTCTCAGTTCTCACAGCACAAATTCAACAGGTCTGGATCTAAAAGTGAAACGAAAGGAAGGGATGAACCCACGAAGGAGGCGACGGAACTAAATCCTCCCAGACAACAATATAGGGGACCAATACCAAGAAACACAGACTAAAACAATTACCACACAGACAGCTCGACCTTGCCAGGTCTATGAACACAGAGAAAGACAACTGGGCCCAGTAACAAACATCAGGTACAGAGATAAAGACAAATCACAGAGTTGCTTGGCTGTGCCTGCCACTTCACCACTGAGAAGAACTAATTCCCCTGTACACATCAGGGGCCAAGTACAGACAGACAAGGAAGGGTGCCTCTACCACCAACACCTCGAACAGCAAAATCAAAGCCAAATAACAGAGAGACAGACAGGGCTCCAGGATCTGCATACAGAGTCCTTATTACCCCAGGATCTGCATCTAGGGCTCCTGACACCCCGGGATCTGCATCCAGGATTGCGGCTTTTGTCTCTACAGCCGCTGGGCCCATAAACTGAAACCAAAACATAACTTAGTGGCGCCAAACTTCAAGCATTCCACACGCTCACACACTCACATAGACATACCTCCAAGTGGTCTTCGAGATTCCTGGGTGTCACGGGATCCCGGACGAGCCCCCAAATGAAAGACCCCCATAGGAAGACCCTCGCTCAAGTTCCAGGAGAACGTGCACCCAAGAGACCATCTTGGTGTAAACACACAAGGTAGTTTAATATCGGAGCTCCGGGTGGACCCATATCTCATGCAGGAGACAGAGGGATCCACCTCGAGGCTCAGGGGTTAGAGGTTTTTATAGGAAGGAGGTCTAGGGGAACAAAGGAATTAGCATAGCAATACATAATTGGCTAATTCAAATCCAGCTAGAATACGTGCAGATCAGAACATAGGGAAATTACTAAGGGTGGTATTGAGGCAGTAGGGCATCTGGCTGGCCTCCAACCATACCTCATCATTCAGTTGGGTCATCTTGCCCAGACAGGTCCCTGCTTGCCTGAGCCCACCCAGACATGTCTTACCTATCTCTTCTTGGCCTGCTAGTTCCCAGAATGTTCAACAGCTTACTTGTTCATTCCCAGGCCTATGTGGGCAAGCTTGTGCTGGATTTTCAGGCCTATAATTCTTCTACCTGGCCAGTACAGGTCCCAAGCTTTAGTTACTCCTTTTCACAATCAATAAGAATCAAAGAAAATGATATAAAGAATCAACAAAACCAAGAGGTGGTACTTTGAGAAAATCAAAAAGATAGAAAACACTTTTCCCCAAAGATGTTGCCTGTACATGGGATATGTTCTTCTAGCTGGGCTGCCTCATCTGGCTTCAATAGGAGAGGAAACTTGAAAAGACTTGAAGGACTCATCCACTCAAAGGAGGAGAAGGAGGATGGGGGAAAGGATTGTAGGAGGTGAGGACCATGAGGGTGTAATAAGTGGGATATATAATGAATAAGTAAAAAATATTAAATCAATTTTTAAAAGTAAACTATTTTCAGATCTCTAGCTAAGACTCTTTTCTAGTTAAAAAGAAGCCAGGAAGATGTAAATGCAAGACACATGCAAATACTAAGCAATTCTCAAATTCCTGCATTTCATCAGCATGGTTTCTATGCTAGTAGTACCACTTTTATATTTCTGTTGCATTTCACTGCCTAAAAAAAATAAGTGTGCAGGTGAAATCACCATTTTCTCTCTGGTGACTTTCTAAGTTGGGACCAGCCAGGAAGCACAGGCTGCAAAAGTGGCAGAGCAACTGGGACAGGGTCCTTCCTGCCTCCATCTACAACCAGGAGGTGTGCTTGTTCCACAGCCCTCTCTGCACTGGTTTTGCCAGGGAAGAGTTGATGTCCCAGGAGTGCTGACACAGGCTTATTGACCCACAGGAGGAACAAGCTCCAGCCAGAGACAGCAAGAACATCTAACAACAAAGATTAACAGATGGCAAAAGGCAAATGCAAGAATCTTACCAACAGAAACCAAGACTACTTGGCATCATCAGAACTCAGTACTCCTAGCACAGCAATTTCTGGATAACCCCAACACACGGGAAAAGCAAGATTTGGATCTAAAATCTTATCTCATGATGCTGATAGAGGAATTTAAGAAGGATATAAATAATTCTCTTAAAGAAATACAAGAGAACACTGGTAAACAGATAAAAGTCCTTAAAGAGGAAACACAAAAATCTCTTAAAAAATTATAGGAGAATGCAAGTAAACAAGTAGAAGCCCTTAAAGAGGAAACACAAAATTCCTTTAAAGAATTACAGGAAAACACAACCAAACAAGAGAAGGAATCAAACAAAATCAATCAGGATCTAAAAATGGAAGAAGATACAATTAAGAAATCACAAAGAAGGACAACTCTGGAGATAGAAAACCTAGGAAAGAAGTCAGGAGACATAGATGCAAGCCTCAAAAACAGAATACAGAATATAGAGGAGAGAATCACAGGTGCAGAAGATACCATAGAAAACATTGACAGAACAGTCAAAGAAAATGCAAAAGCTCTTAACCCAAAACTTCCAGGAAATCCAGGACACAATGAGAAGACCAAACCTAAGGATAATAGGTATAGAAGAGAGTGAAGACTCCTAATGTAATCGGCCAGTAAATATCTTCAACAAAATGACAGAAGAAAACCTCCCTAACCTAAAGAAAGAGATACACATAATCACGAGAAGCCTACAGAACTCCAAATAGTTTGGACCAGAAAAGAAATTCCCTCATCACATAATAATCAAAACACCAAATGCACAAAACAAATATAGAATATTCAAAGCCGTGAGGGAAAAATGTCAAGTAACATATAAAGGCAAACCTATCAGGATTATACCAGACTTCTCGACAGAGACTATGAAAGCCAGAAGATCCTGGGTTGATGTCATACAGACCCTAGGAGAACACAAATGCCAGCACAGGCTACTATACCCAGCAAAACTCTCAATTACCATAAATGGAGAAACCAAGGTATTCCATGACAAAAGAAAATTTATACAATATATTTCCACAAATCCAGCCCTTCAAAGAGTAAAAAATGAAAAACTCCAACACAAGGAGAGAAACTGCATCCTAGAAAAAGTAAGAAAGTAATCTTCCAGCAAAACTAAAATAAGATAGTCACATGAACAGAATTCCAACTTAAACAGCAAAAATAACAGAAAGCAACAATTACTATTCCTTAATTTCTATTAATATCAAAGGACTTAATTCCAAAATAAAAATACAGAGACTATCAAACTAGTTACTAAAACAGGACACAACATTTTGTTGCATACAGGAAACCCACCTCAGATAAAAAGACAGACTCTATCTCAGAATAAATGACTGAAAAACAATGTCCTAAACAATTGGTCCCAAGAAAAAAGCTGGAGTAGCCATTCTAATATTTAATAAAAGACTTTCAACCTAAAGTAATTAAGAAAGAGGAGGGAAACTTTATACTCATCAAAGGATAAATCTACCAAGATGAACTCTCAATTCTGAACCTCTATGCTCCAAATGCAAGCACATCTACATTCATAAAAGAAACTTTACTAAAGCTCAAAGCACAGATTGGACTGCACACAATAATATTGGGAGACTACAACACCACACTCTCTGCAATGGACAGATCATGGAAACAGAAACAAAACAAAGACACACTGAGACTAACAGAAGTTATGAAACAAATGGATTTAACAGTTATATATAGAATATTTTATCCTAAAACAAGAGGATATACTTTCTTCTCAGTACCTTATGGTACCTTCTCCAAAATTGACCATACACATCAGGCCTCAACAGAAACAAGAAGAATAAAATAATTCCTTGCATCCTATCAGATCACCATGGATTAAGGCTGCTTCTCAATAACAACATAAACAATAGAATGATCACACACACATGGAAGCTTAACAATACTCTACTCAATGATAACTTGGTCAAAGAAGAAATAAAGAAAGAAATTAAAGACTTTCTAGAGTTTAATGAAAATTAAGCCACAACATACACAAACTTAGGGGACACAATGATAGCAGTCCTAGGAGGAAAACTCATAGCTTTAAGTTCCTCTAAAATGAAACTGGAGAAAGCATATACCAGCAATTTTACAGCACATCTGAAAGCTCTAGAACAAAAAAGAAGGAAATTCACCAAAGCGTAGTAGAAGGCAGAAAATAATCAAACTCAGGGCTGAAATCAACAAAATGGAAACAAAAGGAACTATAAAAGAAATCAACCAAACCAGCAGCTCGTTCTTTGAGAAAATCAACAAAAATAGATAAACCCTTAGCCAGACTAAAGGACAAAGAGACAATATCCTAATTAACAAGATCAGAAATGAAAAGAGAAACATAACAACAGAAACTGAGGAAATCCAAAAATCATAAGATACTACTACAAAAGCCTATACTCAACAAAACTGGAAAACCTAGGTAAAATGGAAATTTTTCTACACAGATACCAGATACCAAAGTTAAATCAAGATCAGATAAATGATCTAAACAGTCACATATCTGCTAATGAAATAGAAACAGTCATTAATAGTCTCCCAACCAAAAAAAAAAATCTCAGGACCAGATAGTTTTAGTGCAGAGTTTTATCAGACCTTCAAAGAAGACCTAATATCAATACTCCTCAAACTATTCCACAAAATAGAAATGGAAGGTATTTTATCAAATTCATTCTATGGAGCCACAATTAATTTTATACCTAAACCACACAAAAACCTAACAAAAAAAGAAAACTTCAAACCAATTTCCCTTAGGAATATCGATGCAAAAATACTCAATAAAATTCTTGCAAACTGAATCCAAGAACACATCAAAGCAGTCATTCATCATGATCGAGTAGGCTTCATCCCAGGGACATAGGGATGGTTCAATATAAAGAAATCCATCAACATAATTCACTATATAAACAAACTCAAATAAAAAAAAGCATGATCATCTCATTAGATGCTGAGAAAGCATTTGACAAAATGCAACAACCTTTCATGACAAAAATCTTGGAAAGATCAGGAATTCATGGCCCATACTTAAACATAGTAAAAGCAATATACAACAGCAAACCACAAGCCTACATCAAAGTAAATGGAGAGAAACTTGAAGCAATCCCACTAAAATCAGGGACTTGACAAGGCTGCCCACTCTCTCCCTACCTATTCAATATTGTACTTGAAGTCCTAGCCAGAGCAATTAGACAACAAAAGGTGATCAAAGGGATACAAATTGGAAAGGAAGAAGTCAAATTATCACTATTTGCTGATGATATGATAGTATACTTAAGTAACCCCAAAAATTCCATTCCTATCTCCTTGTACAAAGCTCAAATCCCACTGAATCAAGGACCTCCACATAAAACCAGATACACTGAAACTAATAGAAAAGAAAGTGGAGAAGAGCCTTGAGCATATGGGCACAAGGGAAAATTTCCTGAACAGAACCCTAATAGCTTATGCTCTAAGACCAAGAATTGACAAATGTGACCTCATAAAATTACAAAGCTTGTGTAAGGCAAAAGACACTGTCAATAGGACAAAACAGCAACCAACAAATTGGGGAAAGATCTTTACCAATCCTATATCTGATAGAGGGCTAATATCCAATATAAACAAAGAGCTCAAGAAGTTAAACTCCAGAGAACCAAATGACCCTATTAAAAATGGGGTACAGAGCTAAAAAAAGAATTCTCAACTGATGAATACTGAAAGGCTGAGAAGCATCTTAGAAATGTTCAACATCCTCAGTCATCAGGGAAATCCAAATCAAAACAACTCTGAGATTCCACCTCTCACCAGAAAGCCTAGGTCTGTCCCATGCATGTTCTTTAGTTGGCAGTTCAGGCTCTGCTAGTTCAGGAGGGACCAGGTTAGTTGATTTTGTAGATTTTTGTGTGTCTTTGACTCCCTTGTTCCTAAATTCTTCCTCTTTCCTTTCCATAGGATTCACAATCCCCACCTAATGTTTGACTGTGCATCTCTGAAAGTTTCCACCAATTGCATTTTGAAGCTTCCTTTATGATTGCTATGCTAGACTATAGTCTGCAAGTATAGCAGAATTTATTCCATAGTGTCATTAGTGGGATCCCTCTTATGGTATGTGTCTCAAGCTCTGTCAGTCATTATTTGGGCATTCTCTCACTTTCCACTCCTTCATTATGCCTGCACATCTTGTAGGCATGACAAATTATGGGTCATGGGTTTTGTGGTTGGCTTGGTGTCTCAATCCCTCCACTATAAGTCTTGCTTGGTAGTTGGACATGGCTATTTCAGGTTCCATATTCATGTTCTTATTTACTAGGAGTCTCAATCAGGGTTACCCTCATAGATTCCTGAGAGTTACCTATAGAATGGGGGAAAATTTCATCAACTCTTCACTCAATAGAGGACTGACTTTCAAACTATATGAAGAACTCAAGAACTAAGACATTATCAACAAACCAATTTAAAAAATTGGATATAGATCTAAACCAAAACTCTTGATATGAGTCTCTAATGGCTGAGAAGCTCGTTGAAAATGTTCACCATACTTAGTGATCAGTGAAATGCAAATCAAAACATCTCTGAGAATCAATCTTATACCACTCAGAGTGATTGAGATCAAAACTCAAGTGGCAGCTCATGATGGGTAGAATGTGGAGCAAGGGAAACATTCCTCTATT
>JADRCD010139884.1:0-11797 GCA_019843815.1 Montemys delectorum | reverse complement strand
CCCTGATGGCTAGTGAGTAATATTTACACATTTACTGGACATTTGCACATCTTTTGAGAAAAGTCATTTCAGGCTCTGTTTTTTTGTTGTTGTTGTTTTTTGTTTTTCTCAAGACAGAGTTTCTCTGTGTAGCCCTGGCTGTGCTGGAACTCCCTGTGTAGACCAGGCTGGCCTCAAAAGAGTTCTGCCTGCCTCTGCCTCCCAAGTGCTGGGATGGGGTGCACCACCACATCTGGCCCCTTACCATTTTAAAGGTTTAAACGTTTTTCATGAGTTTATGAGGGTGAGCGGTAGAGACAGGGCCTCACTGGGTACCCCTGGCTGGCCCGGAGTACACATGGATTCACTTGCCTTTTTTTTTTTAAAAAAAAACTTTTAAAAGTAATTTAGTTATTTTATGTGCATTGGTGTTTTGCCTGCATGTATGTCTGTGTGTGGGTGTCAAATCCTGGAGTTACAGACAGCTGTGAACTGCCATGTGGGTTCTGGTAGGATGTGAATACATTCTGTCATCTCATCTTCTAAAAATTGCTCTGCTTAAAGAAGACTACATAAGCGGTAACTTGCTACTATATCTTTTAAGTACACACACATGGGAGTGGGGGAAGGGGGGGACCAGAAGGATACCCTCAAGGCAGTTAACTGTTCTCCCACGGAATGGAGTGAATATTTGCAATTTCTATGAACTAAGAGGTTCATCTTCAGAATACTAATGTCTGTCTAGAAAACCCAATTTGAAAATGGGCAGAGAATCAAATAACCATTTCTCCAAGTAAAAATTTAAAAATGGGGTGCTGGAGAGGTCGCCGTTCAGAGCACTGGCTGATCTTCCAGAGGACCTGGGTTCAGTTCCCAGCACCCATGTGGCGGCTCACAACCATCTGTACCTGTAGTCCCAGAGGATTTGACTGCCCCTTCTGATCTCCCTGGGCATTGCACACATAGAATAAACAGACTTAACGTGCCAGAAAGAGCACCCATGTACATAAAATAAAAAGAAATTAAATCCCAGGGTGGGGGGAAGCTCTAAATGGCCAACGTTGTGAATCATGTGGAAATTATAAACCAAGACCACCTGAACTGGTTTTAATCCTAGCACTCAGAAGACAGAAAGCAGAAGGATCTCTGTAAACTCAAGGCTAGAGTCTTACGTAGACATAGCGAGTTGCAGGCTAGCCAGAGCTATATGGTTAGACTTTCAAAACCGGACCACGGTGAGTCCTGCTTCACACAGTTAAGAGTGTCTAGGATCAGAAGAGCAGGTAACCTGCGGCGAGGGTGTGGGCGAGGGCGTAAGCACAGCCCTCAGACTTCGTTGGTGAAATGGCGAAACTGTGTCAGCTTTGGAAGGCAGTCTGGTACTTCCTTGAACAACTGGAAGTAGGTCACATGATCCATTAATTCTACTCACAGATCCCTGAGAGAATTGAAGACATGCAGCTATCCACAAACGTGCCCATAGATTATATTATTATAATAGCTCAAAGGTGCAGACAGCTCGAGTGTACACCTTCAGGGAGTGGATAAACGGAACGGGGGCTGTGCACACGGGCTTAGCCGTGAAGAATGAGAAGCAATAAAGCTTACAGCACGGTGAACTCTGAACAGACTGGAACGGGGTAAAAGGAGCCAGTCACAGGAGGCCACTTACTGTGTGATTCCATTCAAACAAAATGTCCAGAATAAAGAAACATACGAAGACAGAAGCTACACAGTGGTTCCCTTGGACTACACAGATGGAAGCTGCTAAGGAAAAAGGAAGCATAAATAAACGGTCTAAGATTGATTCGATTGGCCACCTATCTGAATATAGTAAAATCCACTGAATTGTCTGTGTTCCTCTGTAATTTGTAGATGTGCTTTGAGGCTAACGACTCAAGTATCCCAGGCTGGCCTTCAGCGTGAGATGTGCCTGAGCATGCTCAGATGGTGTGACACCATACCCAGCAGCACACTTTAATCAGGTGGATTGTACGGGTGGGGATTCTGCTCCGAAGCTTGCTAAAGTAAGTGTAGGTAGAAGGCAGTGAAAACTGGGAAGTGTGGCTTGGACTTACTGCTGTGGCAGTGACCTGGCACTTAAGACAGGAGTAAGGAAGGGGTGAGACCACAGCCTTCCATCCATTTAGGTTTTGTTCTTTAGGGTTTTTTAGTTGTTTTTGTTTTTGTTTTGTTTTATGAATTCTTTGTGAATTTCACCTCATACCCCAATCCCACTCATCTCCCCACCTCTTCATATCCATCCTGCACCCTTGCAGCCTCCCCCAACCAAAGAAAACAAAAATAAAAACAACAAAAAAAGAAACCAGCTCTCAATGGGAGTTACAGTGTGTCACAGTGTGTCACAGTGTGTCACAGTGTGTCACGCCATATACCTTATCCCAAACAGCTTTACTTGCGGATGTTCACAACTCTCGGTGGGAGGTACAGTGTGTCACAGTGTGTCACAGTGTGTCACGCCATATACCTTATCCCAAACAGCTTTACTTGCAAATGTTCACTGCAGTGAGTCATTGGTCTGGTTCTTGGCCTCTGGCTTCTCGGCCTCTGGCTTCTCCTACACTATCAATACTGGATCCTCACTGGGGCTCCTCCCAGTTATCCTGGTGTTGCCCTGTGTCATGGAGATCCAGCAGCGTTGAATCTGCAGGACCAGCCCCTTCACACACTCCTGCAGTTCATAGATGGGGTGGATGTTGGGGTGGTCAGCTCAAAGCCCTGGATCTGAGCCTGGGTGGAAGTGATTTGGTCTGCCCACCCACTCTCCTGCACCTGAGCCTCCAGGGCCAGCTATCACGCCTGAGGGGGGCTCCTTTCAGTTTTTTTTTTTTATATTGTTTGGTTTTTTGTTTATTTGTTTTCTTTTGTTTTCTTCCTTCTTGAGAAACTTGATCATGTGTGACAAAACTTTTTCAGGGGAGACACAACACACACATCTACTCCCTCTAGATAGGGGACCCAGAACAGACCTAAGTCCTGTGGATACCACCAAAGTCCAACTTGGTGAACCGTTCCGTTTTATTGGAGTTACTTACAGGAGCAGAAATGACTGAGAGATGGCTGCATGCCAGCGTGAGTGACAGCTGACACGGCTGGGAACCTGGAGCTCACTGCTCCGCAGGCTGCAGTGTCCTTTCCAGGTGCTCCAGAGTTTTAACCAGCGCCAAGCAGCTCAGCTGGCCTCCAGAGTCCTCTCTGTGGCTTTTCTCCTCTGAGAGTCTTCATTACCACTCAGTTTTCTTGGTCTGAGAGGGACCCTCAGCTTTTATTTCACACTCTGCCGGCAAGGAGCCTCGTGAATCTGGCCAGTTTCAGGGACTTCCTGAAGCTATTTTGAGTTGCTCATCTTTCTGTTTAAGGAGTTTCCCTGTAGGATGGAATGTTTCAGCCTTACAGGAAACCACCACAACCCTTGGCTTTGAAGGGAGGTATTGAAAAACTGAGAATGGTGTTGGAGCACTGGCTGATCTTCCAGAGGACCTGGGTTCAATTCCTAGAGCCCACATGACTGCTCACACCCATATGTAACCCCATTTCAGGGAATCTGATGTCCTCCTCTGACCGTGTGGACGCCAGGCATGTACCTGCCACAAACACATACATGCAGCCAAAACACTCATTTACATAAAATAAAAATAATCTTAAAGTAGCATGAGAAGTTTTTGAGCTGATGCTTAGCATGTTCGAGGCTCTGAGAATAATTCCTAGCACGTAAAAAAGTGTATGAGAAAATGCCTTCAGAAGGTAGATATCAAAACCAGACAGGGATGTGTCAGTCAAGATGAGCTGGCCCTGGCAGGGAAGAGACAGCTAGCTCTCTGCTCTGATGGGTGATGAGTGGGGAGGGGTGATTTGTGCTGTGGTTTGTTTCGAGATAGGGTCTTACCATGTAGCCCTGGCTGGCCTGGAACTCAGTGTACAGACTAGGCTGGCCCTGAGCTCATAGAGGCCCACCTGCCTCTGCCTCTGCCTCTGTGCCGAATGCTGACATTAAAGATGCGTGCCACCAAGCCTGGCGAGAAGATTCTTGTAGGGCTACAAAAATGTCGTGCAGGAGATCAGAGGGAATCCCAGCTGCTGGCAATTGGGGTGGGTAGCTGACAGAAGTTTGAGGAGAGCAGAGAAGGAATCATGATTTCAAGGTTGGAGTAGTAGTTTCAGCTGGAGGCCTTGATGGAGAGCTGGCAGGACCCATGGCACAGGTGACCCCTGTGTTGGCATAGAGAAAGTGAGAAAAGTAGGTAAACAAAATCTGGGGACAGGAGTGAGTGTCTGTCCTTTGCCTTTCCTTCTCCCATTCCCCGCAGAAAGGATATCCCAGAGGACCACAGGGTCTCCAGCTACCAGATGGATTCAGTCTGGGCTTGGCTTGTGCTTCCCTCGAATCCCACAGCTAGGGAAGTGGGAAAGTAGGATCTGGAGTTCAGACCAGCCTCAGCTACTGGAGACCATGGATAGATGGATAGATGGATAGACGGATAGATGGATAGATGGATATAGGTAGATGATAAATAGATACATAGATGGATGAGAAAGATAGGTAGAAAGCTGATAGACAAATGATAGATAGATAGATAGATAGATATAGATAGATAGATATGATAAATAGATACATAGATGGATGACAGAGGTAGAAAGCTGATAGACAGATGATAGATAGATAGATAGATAGATAGATAATAGGTGATTGATAGATGATAGAAGAGAGAGATGGGTTGATAGACAGGCAGACAGACAGTGTAACTTCTCAGTTGGATTAGCCATCTTTCCCACCTATAGATAGTGTAACAGTGTTAACTGAACTTTCCTCTCGGTCCAGGACGGCTGTTCTGGACGGTGATCCTCAGGCTGTGCCGCAGCCCGGTTGGTAGAATGTTCAGCCCTTGGTTCGACCCCTAGCACTGCAAAAACAAAACTAAAAACCAACCAAACATGATTCTCAAGCCTTTTGGTTTTTGAACTCTATGCTTTCTTTTTAAGGCAAGCTTTATTTAATCTGCAGTTCGATAGGCTTCAAACCATTGTTTTAGGGCCCGTGGCAAGATAGAAGTGTGGTAGCCAGGAAGCCACAGGGAAGAGCCTCTCTGCTCTCTTGCTACCCTTCCTACACTGTGTTAGAACTGAGAGTTTTAAATGTTTATTTTGTCCACTTAAAGGCCAATGAGACAGCTTATCCTAGTAAAGGCATTTGACATAGCCTGACAACATCTGGAGTTTGATCTCCAGAGACCTTGTGGTGAAGAAGAGAGACGACTCCCAAAAGTTGTCCCCTGACTTCCACACATGGACCTTCGTGTGCGCACATAGATAACAGACAGACAGTCCAACAGCTGTGAAATGGGTACATTGAGATAGTTTACTAGGTAAACACACTTGCCACCAAGCCTGAAGGCCTGAGTTTGACACCCAGGACCAGAAAGGAGAGAAACAACTTTTGGTAGTCAGTTCTGACCTTCATACATACACCAAAATGAGAACACATGTACACACAGACATACACATGCACACACACACACACACACACACACACACACACACACATACTTGCACACTTCATTATCATCTCACCTAGCTGTGCCCTTAATCCCAGTACTCAAGAGGCAGGCAGCTCTCTGAGTTCAAGGCCAGCCTGGTCTACATAGCAAGTTCCAAGCCAGCCAAGGCCATATATTGGAGGCCAAGTCTCAAAACAAACGAAAAATAATAAAGTGAACTAGAAATGTTAGAAATTATAACCATGATAACAAAAAAGTGGAGAATGTCTGTGTTCTTACTATTTGCAAATCTGGTGTCTGACGTTGTAGAGAGTGGGGAGACCCTCATACCTGCTTCTGTGTCATGGGCATCTGCTGTGGTCACGGGCAACACAGTCTTTTGGGAAGTGGCCCTGGAGAAGGCGGCATATTGAGGGTAGATAGTGTCATTACTGGGGTCCCCAGGCCACTCTGTGAGAGTTACTCTTCTAGAACAATCTCCACATAGTGGGAAGGAGCCTCTTCCCGAGAGACTGACTTGCCTGAAGTCACACAGCGACTCAGTTGTGGAGTGGGCTAGGCCTTACCTTCTGGCCCTGATATTTTTTCCATCTCCTTAGCTGGGCTGCCTTAGCTCTTGGCTGGCCTTTGGGGGGGGGGGGGCTTGGCTGCTTGGCTGCTGAGCCCCTGGTGTGCAGTCCTACAAATAAACCCATTGTGTGGAAACCCTTCCCTCTCCCAGCTCCAGCAGCTGCTCTTTTGGTTGTTGGGCCATGCCTTGGACAGGGAACAGGAGCGCCAAGATGACGAATGTTGAAATCCAGAAGTCTTGGAGGGGCTAACAACACGCCACACTGCCTAGTAGGATGAGGCTGGCCCTGCTCTTTGTGGGGTTTGGAAGAACCTGAGTGTCTGGGGTAGGTTCTTAGAGTTCCCTTGAGTGGAGGTGGAAGGACGAGCCAGTAGGCATTACTGCAGAAGGGCCGTTGTGTCTCTGGACCAGCTTGGGGGACAGCCTCTCTTTCTCTGCTTCTTTCCCTGCAGAAGGAGTGAGTCCAGTTGGAATCCTTAGGTACTTTGAGGCAGAAATTTAAGTGGGCTCTCTCAGGTCTCACCCTGTCACTGCTCACACCCTCTTAGCTTGCTCCTGCCTGCTGTAGGTGCGAAGGTTTGTTCTTTAAAAGTGGACCCCTGGGTGTGACAGGCTGGGATTCCAGAGAGCAGCTGGCGGGGAGCTGGACTGGCTGGTGTCACAGATGACTCTTTAATTTAAGCCCCCATCTCTTCCTCCCTGCAGCTGCTCACCCCTCCCCCAGACCCTGCCCCTGGCTTTTCTCCCAGGAGGACTACTCGGGGAACAGCTGGGAAGTGAGGGGCTCCTCAGGGCCAGGAGGCCTTGGCTGATGGCCCAGGTGAGGAGAGAGGGGGACCAGGCAACCATGCTTCTCACACACACACACACACACACACACACACACACACACACTGGAGGGGAGGGGCTGGGGGCACAGACCCTCTGCTCTCCTTGGCTGACTAAAGGCCAGTCTCTTTTTTCCTTTTATCTTTTCTTTCTCTGTGCTTGAGGTGCAGAGCCTTCTAGATTTAAAGGGGGTGCAGGCTGAGGGCGGGCTGCTGTGTATGTACAAGACCTGGCTTTCACTGAAGAGAAAGGCATTTATTTGGTGGCTGTGGCAGAGTCTCCTGTAGCCTGGACTGGTCCAGTTCTCCTGCCTCTCCCTCCCAATCCCTGGACCACAATCATGAGCCACTGGACTTTGGAGTTTAAATTTTTATTGTTAGTTGTTTGTTTTTTTAAGATTTATTTATTTATTTTTGGGTTTTTTGAGACAGGGTTTCTCTGTATAACCCTGGCTGTCCTGGAACTCACTCTGTAGACCAGGCTGGCCTTGAACTCAGAAATCCACCTGTCTCTGCCTCCCAAATGCCGGGATGAAAGGCGTGCGCCATCACTGTCTGGCCTATTTATTTATTTTATGTATATGAGTACACTGTAGCTGTCTTCAGACACCAGAAGAGGGCATCAGATCTCATTACAGATGGCTGTGAGCCACCATGTGGTTGCTGGGAATTGAACTCAGGACCTCCGGAAGAGCAGTCAGCACTCTTAACCACTGAGCCATCTCTCCAGCTCCAAATTTTTACTCTGTTTATTTGGGGTTTTCTTTTTCTTTCTCTCTTTTTTTCCTTTTATGTTTTCTTTCTTTTCTTTCCTCTCTTCTTTTCTTTTCAAGTTTTTCAAGACAGGGTTTCTCTGTGTAACCCTGGCTGTCCTGGAACTCTGTCGACCAGGTTGGCCTCCAATTCTCAAGTGCTAGCTCTGAAGGTCTGTTTCTTAGGTTACTTCAGGGAAACATGTTCCTTACCCTTCTGTCTTGTTTTTTAAAGACAGGGTCTTGCTCTAATCCCAGCTGGTGTGTCATATCTCGCCATATAACTCCCAGCAGCCCTCCTGCCTCAGCATCAGGATCACAGGTGCGAGCCGTCGCCTGACTGACTAGATACTTCCCAGCAGTTTCCCTTCCTGGCTCTCTGCTGCTTGGGAGCTTCTGCTTGCCCTTCCTCCCTCCGCACTGAAGTCACCTCCCTGTGAATCAGGCCCCTTATGGGGGCGGGGGGCTTCTTGCTTGCATTCTAGCCAAAGCTTCCAGTCACATTAAGAGTTTCCAAACCCTGCCTCCTCCACACTACCCAGCCTGGCTGGCAAGGAGTTCTGTGATCCAACCTTTCTGATGTGCTGTGGAACCACACAGAGGAATGTTTGAAACCAAGGCCATCATGGGATCCCAGCCTGGGTTTTCCCCAGCAACTGGTGCGACTAAGCCCCAAGGGAGGAGGAGAGTGCTTGGCTCAGTGACATCCTACATGCTCAGCCTCTGGGGAAAGGGCTTATGAAGACTTTGTTCAATGCAGCCCATCTTTGTCAGGAGATCCAGGTGATCCTGTCACTGTGCATTCTGGTGTCCCCTAGAGGGCCACAGGAAGGGTTTTTTGAAAAATCTTTCAAAAATTTTGAGATGAAATGACTGTCACTGTGTGTCTCAGGCTGGCTTTGAACTCCTGACACTTCAACCTAAGCTCCTAAGTGTTCTGGGATTGTGCCACCACATCTCCCTTCTTTAATAAATCTTCAGCTTCCTAGGGTGTGAAGTTGCTTCCCACCATGCCTGCCAACCTAGGCCCGGGTGGTAGAAGGAGAGAACTAACTGCTACAAGTTACCCACAGAGCTGACCTCCGTGCGTGAGATGTGGCGAATGCTCGAGCACACAACCACACAAATGTAATAATAGATGTAGGTGTGCCCCTCCCCAGCACACGTTTAAGTGTGGGGGCTTTTCCTGTGAGTCCTCCCCCGTGTAGGTGACAGCTTCCTGCTCTCTGCTGGTGGCAGCCTACAGACTCCACCCTGGGTTGGCCAAGGCTTTCTCTGGAGCAGGGCAAAGCAGCGTCTCTCCCACAGTGGGAGTGGCTCACAATTTTCCCCAAGGCAACCCTTGCAGAGAGCGCTGCAGGAGCTACCGTTACTCTCACATAGCTTAGACACAACAGGGTCTCCAGTGCATCCCTACGGGACTCGGCCCCTGCCTCTGTCTCTGTAGGGGTTACATTTGGAGGGGGTAGTGGTCGCCTTTGGGGTGTGTACTTCAATTCGGAAGACTACAGTAACCTCACATTCTGCCTCACTCCTGCCTGGCATGCTTTTGAATGGTTTTATGAAGAGACATGCTGGTAAATAACCGTTGTGCTCCTTTTGGGCTTTGTCATTGAAGAGCACGAGCTGTTCAGCCTCCCTGGCTCTAGCTTTATAGTTTCCAGGCGCTGGGCCTTGCCCTGTGTGTCCCAGTCACCTTCCCATAGCACTTTGCATCCGTGCCAACTGCTCTTCCCTGGGGGTTGCTGGGGTGAGCATGGAGGCGCAGAGTGTAGGGTTGAGGAGAAAGCTGGTGGCCGGTCACTGGTCGTCAGGAGCCGCAGACTGGAGCTGGGAGATGATAGGCAGACACAGTGTTGGGGTGAGGCAAAGCTGTTGATTGGTGAATGTAACCTGAGGCCTTTACATTTGCGTGTGGGAAGGGAAACAACTTCTTAAAATTGTTTTCATTTTTTCCCAGGCCCCCATTTCTAAATATATCAAATGAGATGATGTCAGGAGCAAATCAAGTTATCCTGAGCTCATTTTACAATGTTAAAATAACAAAGGTCTTTAACTTAGAAAAGATTTATTATATTTATTTTATGTGTGTGAGTGTTTTGCCTGCACTGTGTAAATGCACCATGTCTTTGCAGTGCCCTTGGAGGTCAGGAGAAGGTGATGAACCCCCTGGAACTGGAGTTACAGGTGCTTGTGAGCTGCCATGTGGGTGCTAGGAACTGAACCCTAGTCTTCTACAGGAGCAGAAAGTGAGCCATCTCTCCAACTGCCAGGACTACACATTTTTGAGGAGTGTTAAAAATTAATATTAAGCCAGGCAGCAGCACATGCCTTTAATCCCAGCACTTGGGAGGCAGAGGCAGGCAGATTTTTGTGTTTGAGGCCAGCCTGGTCTACAGAGTGAGTTCCAGGACAGCCAGGGCTACACAGAGAAGCCCTGTCTCAAAAAAACAACAACAACCAAACAAAACATTAGTAATTAAGCCAGGCAGTGGTAGTACATACCTTTAATCCCAGCACTTGGGAGGCAGAGGCAGACAGATCTCTGAGTTACAGGCCAGCCTGGTCTACAAAGTGAGTTCCAGAACAGCCAGGGCTACACAGAGAAACCCTGTCTCAGAAGCTTGCCTGGCATGCCATAAGGCGCCTGGCACCGACACACACCAGAAAGGCTTCTCTCCTTTGCCTGTTATCCCTGGCCTCCCCCCCCCCCACACACACCAGAAAGGTTTCTCTCCTCTGCCTGTTATCCCTGGCCACACACACACACACACACACACACACACACACACACACACACTCACCAGAAAGGCTTCTCTCCTCTGCCTGTTATCCCTGGCCTCAGAACTTCTAGTCGACCTCTTTTGAGTGTTTGAGGCAGAGACCAGAGAAGACTGGGCCTGCTCTGTGCTGACAGGGTAGAGGCCTGGAAAGGGAGGTCCTCGGAGGACAAAGCAGGCTAGGGCTGGGCTAGGCCTTGCCTAAGATGTGTAGACACCCTGCACTTAGGACTCCAGTGAGGGGAGCAGGGCTGGAACTCGGATTCACTATGAGCCCAAGACCACCACAGGCTTGTACTGCCTGATCGGAAGTGTCCAGTGAGCTCATTCTGAACACTTTACATGTTACCTCAGTGTGTCCTCCGCCTGCCCTTTGCGCTGAGTAATCTTACCCATTTCTTAAGCCAGGAAAGTAATTCTCTGGAGTCAGTGTCTTAACCCAGGTCCGTCTGCCTAGCTGTAAAGCTCTGGGATTCCACACAGCAAGCTCTGCCTACCATGGCCTCAGGGGTGGGCAGAGCTTGTATATAAGTTGTTGGATGTAGCTGATGGTAAGGCTTGGATGTGTACAGCTGAGGCCACCGAGCAGGGGCATCCATGCCTGTCCAGTGTGCTGTGTGAACCAGCTGTGGGGTCGCAGCAGGATCCTTTACCCTGAGAATGCTGGTAACCCCAGCCAGCATTGTTAGAGATAATTAATTTGCAGGGGCATAGAAAAGCTTTTGACACTAAACACATACAGGGTAGATTCAGTGTATGCTAGAGTTACTACTTCTTAATTTGCTCTAAATACAAGTATTGATTATAGTGTTTATCTCCCCCTGTGATGGGAAGATTAGAGGCGGTGTGGGTTTGGAAGGGTACTGAGGTCTCACCTGGGAGGCAAATGACTCCTGGCTGGAGGCTGGGGACCTTTGTAGAGGCAAGTGGAGCCATGTCACCAGACAAAAAGTGGGAAGGCTGAGCGGATTTAAAAGGTTGGCACTGGCTCTTTACTCTGAATGCTTTCCCATTGGGAGTTTCATCTGGACCCTGTGCATGTGGGCCTCTGATGTTGTCTCCCTTGTCCGTCAAGTAGAAGCTTTGAAAGCAAAAAGGCAGGGCTCAAGGCTTACTCCAGACCCACTACACACAGAGGGAATGCCACACTGACACCGCTCTTTTGCTCCTTTACAGGTGAGGTGACACATCTGGCTGCCAGAGTGGACGTGCCAGCCTGGGGAGGAACAGAGACCGGTGAGAGGCCTGGGGTCTGTGCATGCTGGGACTGGGGACGGACTGGTGGTGAGAGACGCTGCGTTGTGCCTCACAGTGGAGGAGAGTGAGGGTTAGGTGCTGAGAGGCACCTAATTCCCTTTTTTTTTTTTTTTTT
>JADRCD010139877.1:0-16389 GCA_019843815.1 Montemys delectorum | reverse complement strand
ATATGAATGACCCCCCAAAACTATATATATGTATGGTATCCAGGGAAGTAAAGTGTGTGAAAGATCTACTCCTTGGTCTGAGCCTTTTGTTCTAGAGCTGTAACACTTGGGAAGAGGTCTGCTCTCCCGAAACGTAGCCTGAAGCTGCGCCGCACTCACGGGCTAGTCGGCCTGCCGGCCCAGCCCAACCCGACTCAGGGCAGCGTGGAGAAACAGAGCATCTTGAAAGACAGGGTAGAGACGCCCGGTCCGTGCTTGCTCAATTCTGTGCACAAGAGCTCCTCCAATCAAGCCGGTCCAGAGACCTCCCTGGGGAGCCGCAGGCAATAAGACCCGCACGTCCTGCCATAGCACAGCAGTTGGTAAATGTCTGGTCTTAATGACACACAAATTAAAGGTTTTGGTCTCATCAATGCGTTTTAGCTGGGCCTCCTGCAAGGCATCCTCTACCATTCGCAGGGCACGGCTTGCAGCTGGTGTCAGTGCCCTTGGCGAGGAAATGTGAGAATCCCCCTCCAAAATGTCAAACAAAGGTTTCAATTCAGCAGAGGGATTTTCAAAAATGGTTTCAACCAATTTATATCACCTAATAATTTTTGAAAATCATTTAAAGTATGTAAATGATCTCTGTGAATTTCTAATTTTTGAGGAACTATTTTCTCAGGGTAAATAACTGTCCCTAAAAAAGAGCCAATTTCTGAAATTTGAACCTTCTCTGTGGCAATATGCAGACCCCACTGTCCTAATGTAGCAATTAATAAAGGGTACGAGTTCTGCAAAACGGTCAACTCTTTATGGCACATAAGTATATCATCCATGTAAAGAATCAAAAGCAGGGAAGGAAATTGCTTCCTAACAGGTTCAAGGGCCATTTGTACATACAGTTGACACATCGTGGGACTATTGGCCATTCCTTGTGGTAAAACTTTCCAATGATATCTCTTATCAGATTCAAGATGATTAATAGCAGGTAATGTAAATGCAAATCTCTGTCTGTCTTGTGGGTGCAGGGGAATGGAGAAGAAGCAATCTTTAATATCTATAATTATCATCCTCCATTGTCTCAGTAAGGCAGAAAGCAAGGGTAAGCCTCTTTGCACTGAACCAAATAGTCGCATCTGAGCATTGATGGCTCTTAAATCATGGAGAAGTCTCCATTTTCCTGATTTCTTTTTTATAACAAAAATAGGTGTATTCCAAGGGGAAGTAGAAGGTTCTAAATGGCCATTTTTAACTTGCTCTTCAATTAATTTGGTAGCTGCTTCCAATTTCTCAGAGGATAAAGGCCATTGAGGAACCCACACGGCTTCCTCTGTAAGCCAGGGTATGGGCATAGAGCCCTCAATGGCAACTAGGGAAAACCCAGACCCTGTCTTCCTGTATTACTTTCTTGGGGAACTGGGTTTAGCCTTCTGTGTTCTTTTCTACCAAGGCCTTTTCCGAATGTGAAGCTCCCATGCTGCTCTCTTATCTACAAGAGAACCTGACACTCGGAGGGGCACCGCGGCCTATCTACATCTGACTAACCGTGCCCAGCAGCGGCAGAATTTAACAAGAGAACCGGTGAAAACAAAATGAAACCAAAAGGAAGGGAATGAGTGCTGCCACAATGACAATGAGAGCCTCCACAGTACCAGCTAATTGTGGGGAGAGATGAGATAGATCAAGACCAAACATGCCTCTCAGAGCTTACCTTTGTCCTGCAGTTCTGAATCCTCCCCGAAAACGGGGGTCTCCTCAGTGGTGCCGGTGATGGCAAATTCCTGGGTTTTGGCACCAAATATGGCCCACGCTATTTTCTCACCAGCAAGAAAGCACGTGGAACAACAGGATCCTTCTGCAGGAAACCTTTATTACCATGTGGCAAGGAGAGGGCGAGCCCTGGAAATGCACTGTTTATATACAGCCTGGAGCGACGTGTTCACCTCTGATTGGCTGTTTGCTCATTACCTCATGAGACGCCTCGGGATAGGCTGTGACTTGGCGCTCTCTGGTCCTAGCACATGCACAGATGGGCTGAGACTTGGCGCGCTCTGGACCTAGGCACATGCGCAGACTACTTGTTACAGGGAGAAGACACCAGATGCCAGCACCATCTTGTAATGGTGGCTGCCAGCTCGGGTGCGGCTCTCTACAACTAGTTAATATTTGTAGTGACCAATCATGTATAGGCTATTCTAATTCCTTTGTTCCCCTAGACCTCCTTCCTATAAAAACTCCTAATTCCTGAGCCTCAGTGTGGATCCCTCTGTCTCCTGCATGAGATATGGGTCCACCCGGAGCTCCAATATTAAAACTACCTCGTGTGTTTACATCAATATGGTCTCTCATGTTTCCTTGGGTGTGTGTTCTCGTGGGACTTGAGTGAGGGTCTCCCTACGGGGGTCTTTCATTTGGGGGCTCGTCGTCCAGGATCACGTGACACCCAGGAACCCCGAAGACCACTTGGAGGTATGTCTGTGTGAGTGTGTGTGAGCATGTGGCATGCTTGAAGTTTGGCACCACTAAGTTGTGTTTTGGTTTTGGTTTACAGGCCCAGCAGCTGTAGAAACAAAAGCCGCAACTCTGGATGCAGATCCCGGAGTATCAGGAACCCTGGATACATATCCCAGGGTGTCTGGAACCCTAGCTGTAGATCCTGGGGTAATAAGGACTCTGGATGCAGATCCCAGAGTGTCAGGAACCCTGGATGCAGATCCCGGGGTGTCAGGAACCCTAGATGCAGATCCTGGGGTCGAGTATCAGGAATGAGGGAGACAGAGTTCTCGTTCTACCAGATGCCCTGTCTGTCTTTCTGTGATTTGGCTTTGATTTTGCTGTTTGGGGAGCTGGTGGCACATGCACCCTTCCTTGTCTGTCTGTACTTGGCCCCTGATGTGTACAGGGGAATCAGTTCTTCTCGGTGGTGAAGTGGCAGGCACAGCCGAGCAACTCTCTGATTTGTCTTTTATTATCTGTGTACCTCATGTTTGTTACTGGGCCCAGTTGTCTTTCTCTGTGTTCACAGACCTGGCAAGGTCGAGCTGTCTGTGTGGTAATTGTTTTATTCTGTGTTTCTTGATATCGGTCCCCTATATTGTTGTCTGGGAGGATTTAGTTCCATTGTCTCCTTTGTGGGTTCATCCTTTCGTTTCACTTTTAGATCCAGATCTGTTGAATTTGTGCTGTGAGAACTGAGAAGAAAAAAGAAGACTTCCTCTCATATCATCCCACTCTGCTCCCTGGAACGGGAGAGGCAGCTGTTGCCCTGGAGCCCACAGCACCTCGGCTCCTCCGGTGCAGGCTCCACAGGGGCCAAGGTCAAGTGCAGCCAGAGAGTGAGGCCATCAACTACAGAATAAGTGGGCAGAGACCCCTGAACAACCAAGTAGGTTTTTACTAAATAGATTAATTGGGTTAAAATATTGCCTTTATTATCTGGTTCAAAAAAAGTTATTGAATTGACATCTTGTAAATTGTGGTTTTGTTACTGTGTAAATATGATTGGATATTGCAGCCTTGGGAGTTATGCTTTGTTTACCATGTGGTGAGAGCTGTTTAGATTTATGATTGTTGTACTGTGTTTCATGTTGAAGAAAAAAATGGTTAAAACTTTGATTTAGTTTAACTTGTTTGAAGGCAGTCTCAATTTACACAGTAGAACTGATAGGCCACTGTGCTGTGTCTAGAAGTTAAGCACATCTAAAGAAAGCCCTGATAGAGCCTGAGTGTCTGCATGAGCTGCTCTTAAAGGGGACAGCAGCTTTTTTGCTTGTAATCTTGGTAACAGAAAATTAGCTTAAAATTGGCAACTCAGGATTAGAGTCATTCTAAGCAAGAACACGTGGCATGAGCCAACCAAGGAAAACAGGACTTTATGATATTTTATGTAATTCTTACCCCTTACAAGTCTAGTGAGGTCAATGGTGATGCCTGAGCCAGAGATAAGATTTAAAGCAATGTCTCTTTAATGATGTATTCAAAATTGCACTGTAATACATTCATATGTAAGAATTGGCAGCTAAACTTTGTAACATGACAATAAGGTACTTGCTACTGATTTTAGAAAAAGAATGAAACGTTTAAAACTGGGTTTGTCAAAGTTATGGTTAAGGGTTGCAAGATAAGTTGCTGAGGGATTTATTACAAGTTGGTGAAGGATTTAGTGCAAGTCACTGAGGGACAGAGAAGCAGAGGGAAAAAAAGAAAAAAGGAGACAGAAGGACAAGAGGCTAGAGAGCTAAAGAGGGATAAAAGACAGGAAATACTGGCCACCGTAGTGGGAAAGATCAGTGCACATACTCCAAGGAAAATGGGCACTGGGCAAGAAGAGAGCCCCACACCGCAGGGCGTTGGCTGTGATCCTGAAGGGAAACTGAGGCCCAGCATTAACTGACCTTGAGTGTAAACTAGTACACGAAGGATATAGATGCACTGAGAATGGAGAGAAGCCTAAATTGAGGGAAAATGTATGTCGCAGGAGGACTGTGAATGTGTGACTGTGGAGAAGACATAGTGAAAGGATAAAATGTTTGGAGAGGGTCTTAGAGAATGGAGCCTAGTAAAGTGGGGACAAGTGATGAGCAGTTTAGAAACACATGAAGAAAGAATTAAAGAAACCTGGAACAGCTGTGGCTGTTGCTGGGAGGAGGCTCTTTTACATGTGCTGTTTTTGAGCCAGTGGGGATGCCTTGGTCAAATACATCTGGAATTAGAAAAATAAGAAGTTTTTATCTGGTCCTGTATATCAGAGATGGGGATTTTCTTATTTGGAGATTTTAAAGAACAGAGAACCCAAATATCACCAGATAGATTTCTTTGTATTTATGATTAAAGGTTTTGTTTCTGTGTTTTGGGGAAAGATGATTGAAGTATTTACATCTTCCAGAAAACTAGATTCCAGAGAATCAAACAAAAACATATCTTAATGATACTAAAAGTTTGTCTTGAAATTCATATGTTGCAGAAAGTGCTGCTAAACTTGGCTGCTTGAACTCCTGGTGTCCTGAACTTCAGCCTGATCCAGTCAAGACACAGACATCAGAAGACTAATTCTATTTTTCCTTCCCCTTTATATTCTACGCCCCTGTTCAGCTCGAAGAAGCTATGACTGAGTCGTTGACCCAGTTCCCTGGACTTTGGGGCTACAGAGGGTTGTTGATGGGTTGTGTTTCTGGAAAATGTAATATGGTCATATTTGAAATAGGAAAGAATAGCCAGATTTAATTGTACAGCTATAATCTCATTAAATAGAGAACCTTATAATTATTGCTAAGTTAAAATCATATGTTCCTATTTGGTGCAGAATTTATTTTGATACAAAATCAAAGTTATCTTTGGTATAAATTTCTTCTATCATAACTTAGAGAAAAGGACCTTCTGATAACATTTACCCTGTACTGAAAATGATTTGATTGGTATATAGACAATTTAAACTAGAAGCATTGTGTGACTAGAATTTGGTCAGGTATTTAAATATTTCTTCAGATACACAGCTTATTCTCAGAGAGTTTGCTTTCATGTTTATATTATTAAGTTCTGAATTTTGTATCCTATATTTGTAGTAATAATTGGTAAAAGTTAAGGCTTGGGTTATAAACCATTTACATCTTAAATTGGTATGCAAGGAATAAGTCAGAACTTTTAAATTGAGAATTTGTTGTTGCAATAGTGTTCTTACTGACTGAAAGGTTTAGTTCTGTTGTGCATACTTCAAGACAAAAAATGAAGTTTTCTGTATCAACTTAAAAATTCTGGTTTCAGTAAGAGTTGTCTGTAGGCTTATAAGTAATTTTTCTATTTCCCCTAGTAGACAGGGCTTAGACCCAGTCCTTTTGTTACTGTTATTATAGACAGATCTGAGATGTTTAGACCTGTGAGTTTACGACAAATTAGCAAATTCATGGCTCTGAGTTTATTGTTAGGGTAACTTCAAGATGTCAATTAAAAATAGCTGAAAGTAGTTAACAGATAATAGTCCAGATTACTATATATAGATAGTTGGTTTTCAAAAACATCAGAAATCCACAGAATATGGCATTTGATATTATTTATTCATCTGACTAGAGACTCGTCTGTGACTGACAGTACCTCTTTCTCAGACTCAAAGAAGAGATTGAGCATCATCGGAGCTGCTTCAGCTGTGGTGAGACAGCCACCAGGCAAAAGTTGCCTCTTCATCTGCAGATGATACTGTCTAAAAAGGACGCATGGGCCTAGGACAAGCTTGTATCTGCCTAGACAGAGTAGGCTAGTTCTTAGCTAGTTCTTAATGTTCCTGTTGTCAGACATTCATGGGCCAGAAGACCGAAGACTGATGCTCCAACGTTTTGAAGTAAGGACTGTCCAGGTGTTCAGCAGTCTCTATTAATTAGTAATATTTTTGGAAGCTGTGTTAAGCTTCCCACATATTCTCTATTATTCAGTCATTCCTGGATTTCTGGTGGAATTGAAAGACTACGAAAGTTAGAAGATACGCAGGATAAGTCGTTAAGAAAACTAGTGTAGGGAGATGAAAAAGTATTTTTATGAATAGAAAAAGAAATAAGAAAGTTGGAAAAAGACATAAAAGAAATAAGACAGAAAAGAAGAAAAGTTAGGAAGTTTGAGAGCTAGTAAGGTAGTGACTGACAATAAAAGAGAATTAAGAGTTCCCCTGAGAGTTATGTTGGGAGACTGCAGGGGCAAAACTCTGAATCTGTAAGCCAGCCCCAATTAAATGTTGTCTTTTATAAGACTTGCCTTGGTAATGGTGTCTTTTCACAGCTCTAAAACTCTAACACAGTAGGTAATAATAAAATGAGGCCCAATATGTCTAAGGGTTGAACATTATCCTAGATTCAGAACTGTATGGATCTCTCCCTAATATCTATCATTGCTTTTATTTTTTCTCCACATCTGTATCTATAATGCACTATAGGAAGACTAGCATACTACCTGTATAATTATATACTCCACATGAAAGGTCTAGCATATTACCAGTAGAGTTCTATACTCCACATAGGAGGAATGGCATACTGCCTATAGACTTCTAGACTTCACATAGAAGGATTGACATACTACCTATAGAAATATATACTTCACACAGGAGGACTCGCATACTGCCTGCAAATTTATATACTTCACATGGGAAGACTGAAATACTACCAGCAGAGTTCTATACTACATATAAAAGGACTGACATAGTGCTTGTAGAATTCTATATATCCACAAAAGAACTAGCATACTACCTATGCAATTTAGCATTCCTTGAATACACAGGTAGTATACGTACCCTTGGCTGTGCTGACCTCACCATATACAGAGCACTTGCTTCTTAACTTGATTGGGTGTTGTCTCCCATTTTTGATAGAACATGTCACAGGACTTGTCAGGCCTCTCATCTTGCAGTAGGATATCTACTGGGTAACTTCACTCAAGGAAGAGCAAGTTACTTGGGAGTGTTTTTCAAGCTGGCACTGACCCAGAGCACTGTTGTAGTTAGATCTATAGTAGATTCATATCTGCACAGCTTCTACACATAGACCTGCTATTTCTACTTTGATTTTGAGAGTAGAAACATATCATCACTTTAGTTTAAGTGTTTTCCAATTTACGACATGAAAAGAAGCAAATTGTCAACAATAAAGTGAGCAGAAATGTTGAATTTGGAAGGCTACTGCAGAGACTTCTTTGAGATATGTGTGAGGGGAGAGAGACAGAGAGACAGATAGAGACAGAGACAGAGAAAAGAAAGAGCATTACCGGAGTTATGCTCTGATACTACAAGCCCCCAAATGGTCTTTTATGTTGATTTATGTACATTTCAAGTGTGATCTCCTTACCATGTTCTTCCCCTACTCCCTGAGTCCCCCATCCCATCCCTCCTCCCCCAGCTTCTATGAGGGCATTCCTCCACCCATTCTCGCCTTCACATCCTTGATTTCCTTACACTGGGGAATCTATTGAGCCTTCATAGGAACAAAAATTTCTCCTCCCATTGATGCCTGATAAGGCCATCCTCTACTATATATGTACCTGGAACCTAGTATAATCCTTGGTTGGTGGCTTAGTCCCTGGGAGCTCTGGGGGATGGGGGGGTCTGGTTGGTTGATATTATTGCTCTTCCTTAGGGGTTGCAAACCCCTTTAGCTCCTTCAGTCCTTTCTCTAACTCCTCCATTGGGGACCCGGCAATCAATGCAGTGGTTGACTGTAAGCATCTGACTCTGTATTTATAAGGCTCTGACAGGGTCTCTCAGGAGATAGCTATATCAGGCTCCTTTCACCAAGCATTTCTTAGCATCCACAACAGTATCAAAGTTTGGTAACTGTATCTGGGATGAATCCCTAGGTGGGAGAGTCTCTGCTTGGGCTTTCCTTGAGTCTCTGCTCTGCACTTCTCTTGTGAGTATTTTGTGCTACTTCTAAGAAGGACCAAAGCACCCACACTTTAGTCTTCCTTCTTCTTGAGCTTCATGTGGTCTGTGAATTGTATCTTGGGTATTCAGAGGTTTTGGACTAATATCCACTTATCAGGGAGTGCATACCATGTGTGCTCTTTTGTGATTGGGTGACTTCACTCAGGATGATATCTTCTAGTTTGCATAAGAATTTCATGAATTCATTGTTTCTAATAACTGAGTCGTACTCCATGGTGTAAATGTACCACATTTTCTCTATCCATTCCTTTGTTGAAGTACATCTGGGTTCTTTCCAGCTTCTGGCTATTATAAATAAGGCTCCTATGAACATAGTGGAGCATGTGTCCTTGTTATATGTTGGAGGAACTTTAGGGTATATGCCCGGGAGTGGGATAGCTGGGTCCTCAGGTAATACTATGTCCAATTTTCTGAAGAACAGACTGATTTCCAGAGTGGTTGTACCAGCTTGCAATCACACCAACAACAGAGGGGTGTTCCTCTTTATGCACACCCTCACCAGCATCTGCTGTCATCTCAGTTTTCGATCTTAGCCATTCTGACTGATATGAGGTAAAATCTCAGAGTTGTTTTGATGTGCATTTTCTTGATGACTAAGAATGTTGAACATTTCTTTAGGTGATTCTTATACCTTTGAGTTTCCTAAGTTGAAAATTCTCTGTTTAGCTCTGTTCCCATTTTTTAATAGGGTTATTTGGTTCTCTAGAGTCTAACTTCTTCAGTTCTTTGTACATATTGGATATTAGCCCTCTATTGGAGGTAGGATTGGTAAAGATCTTTTCCCAGTTTGTAGGTTGCCATTTTGTCCTATTGACAATGTCCTTTGCCTTACAGAAGCTTTGCAGTTTTATGAGGTCTCATTTGTTGATTCTTGACCTAAAAGCATAAGCCATTGGTATTCTGTCCAGGAAATTTCCCCCTGTGCCCGTGTGTTCCAGACTTTTCCCCACTTTCCATTCTTTTAGATTGAGTGTATCTGGTTTTATGTGGAGGTCCTTGATCCACTTAGACTTGAGTTTCATACTGGGAGATGAGAATGGATCAATATGAATTCTTTGACATGCTAACCACCAGTTGAATCAGCACTATTTGTTGAAAATGCTATCTTTACACTGGATGGTTTGTAGAGAGCCACACCCGAGCTAGCAACCGCCATTACAAGATGGCGCCGGCATCCGGTGTCTTCTCTCTGTAACAAGTAGTCTGCGCATGTGCTTAGGGCCAGAGCTCGCCAAGTCTCAGCCCATCTGCTCATGTGCTAAGGGCCAGAGAGCACCAAGTCACAGCCTATCCCGGGGCGTCTCATGAGGTAATGAGCAAACAGCCAATCAGAGGTGAACAAGCCGCTCCAGGGCATATATAAGCAGTGCTTTTTCGGGGTTTGGGGTCTCCCTCTTGAAGATGCAATAAACGGTTGCTGCAGAAGGATCCTGGTGTCCGCGTGCGTTCTTGCTGGCGAGACGATTGCGCACGGTTCACAGATGGTGCCAAAACCTGGGAAAGGCACCATGCCCCCCCCCCCCCATTCACAGGGAAGATTCAGAACTGCAGGACAAAGGTACGTTCTGAGAGGTATGTTTGGTCTTGTTCTTTTGGTTTCGTTTTGCTTACAAGACAACATGTCAGAAACAGAGCGGGATAGGAGACTAGGAGCTCAGAGAGAAAAAAGAAAAGGTATGCTTAAAACGAAAATAGGCCCTTCCAAGGACGCTCAGTCCACAGAAGTGAGAGATAAGGGAAAGGACGCCCTGGGAGAGAAAAAGAGATCTTTTTATCCGGTAAAGGAACTAGAGGTCTTGGAACTTGATAGCTCTGAGTTAAAAGAACTGAGTCCTTCCAAGGGGGAGAACCTAGATGAAGAGGCGGCCTGCTGTGAGGAAGAAAGGTACCATCCAGATGGGCGGCAAAATCGAGAGCAAAAGAAGGCGGGAAATAGGAACCACGTGGCTTCCCAGCCCGAGGCAAAATGCCAGGCAGCATTAGAGCAGATAAAAGAGGAGTATTCGGTAAAGTCAGAAAAGGAGAGTTGGATGCAGGGTCTACTATCGACCCTACAGTTAGAATTGAATTGTCACTTGTTTATCCAGTTTTGCAATATGCATAGGGTCAGCGTTTTCATGAGCCTTGGATTTTAAGGTTATAAAGTCCTTAGCTGAGTCCGTACTTACGGATCACAGCCTCTTTCACTTTAATTTGCTAATGAACAGGCAGACGCTAATCACGCAGCTCCCGAATATCAAGCTTGGGATAGGGATATGCTTTTGGGGCAAAGTTGCTTTGCTGTTGCTTAGCAAACAGACTTTCAGATTAATCAACAGACTGGTTACCCATTGCAAGTCTTTGAGCAGGTGAATCAGATTGATAATAAAGGGGAGGTAAGTGGGAATCTTACAAAAATTTTACAGGGCACCATAGAGCCGTTTTCTGACTTTGTGGCTAGATTAGTAGAAGATGCAGAGAGAATCTTTGGTGATCCAGATTCAGCCATGCCGCTGATGAAACAACTAGTGTGTGAACAGTGCACTAAGGAATGCCGAGCCACTATTACTCCATATAACTGGAGGTTTGGATGAAGGTGTGTAGAGAGCTTGGAGGCCCGCTAACCAGCACATGGAAGCAGCTGCCGTGATGCAGCTGAGTAAGAACAAATAAATACCCTTTGGCAGCTAGTACAAGTAGGCTGCGAGTGGAAATATCCTGGCTTGTGCGTGATTTCCATACAATCCTCAAGGACAAGGCATCATAGAACGGGCTCATCGCATGCTAAAATCTTATCTAATAAAACAAAAAGGGGGAGTCAAGGAGGATCCACCCTTAGTGTCATGAGTAACCGTTTCTATAGCACTCTTTACTCTTAATTTTTTAAATCTGGATAGTCAGGGCCATTCGGCTGCTGACCGCCATTGCTTAGAGCCTGATAGGCCAAAAGAAATGGTCAAGTGGAAGGATGTCTTGACTGACCAATGGAAGGGCCCAGATCCTATCTTGATAAGATCCAGGGGAGCTGTTTGTGTTTTCCCACAGGAAGAAAACAACCCGTTCTAGCTGCCGGAGCGATTGACACGAAATATCCTGATCACAGAAGATGGCTCCCCAGAGAATATCCCGGCAGATAATTCCTGTCCTCATCTTGGCTCTTCAGAATATTAGATCTGTCCCTAGCTCAAGAAAATTTACCTCCTAGATTTCTTCAGCCTTTTCTTTCCTTAAGGGATGGGTGGGAATTGGCCTGTTTGGTGTTGCCTTGTGTGCTGTCTTAGTGTTTCTTCTCTGAATGGTTTTCAAGCTCAGAGCCTAACAAAACCGTGACAAGGTAGTAATTGCCCAAGCTTTTGCTGCACTAGAGCAAGGAGCCTCTCCCGATATTTGGCTCAGCATGCTAAAAACAAAAGCTAATGGGCAGCGAGACTTAGTTCTTGCACTCCGTGGGGTCTTATCCCATTGCACATGGGAGAGTGAGTCAAACTGCCATTGTCCTCGAGGCCCGCTGCCTTTGGCCCCTATGACAGGATTAGGCTGATGCCATAAACCAGGAGCACACCAATGAGTAGTGATCCAAAGGATCCCACCGATCTCTTGGTGCTGGTAATGGAGAGCACATCAGCTAGCCTAAGACATGGCACATTGGCCAGAGCCTATCTTTTAAAACAAAAAGGGGGAGATGTAGAGAGCCGCACCCGAGCTGGCAGCCGCCATTACAAGATGGCGCCGGCATCCGGTGTCTTCTCCCTGTAACAAGTAGTCTGCACATGTGCTTAGGGCCAGAGCGCGCCAAGTCACAGCCTATCCCAGGGCGTCCCATGAGGTAATGAGCAAACAGCCAATCAGAGGTGAACACGCCGCTCCAGGGCATATATAAGCAGCGCCTTTTCAGGGCTTGGGGTCTCCCTCTTGAAGATGCAATAAACGGTTGCTACAGAAGGATCCTGGTGTCCACGTGCGTTCTTGCCAGCGAGACGATTGTGCGTGGTTTACAATGGTTTTAGCTCCTTTGTCAAAGATCAAGTGACCATAGGTGTGTGGGTTCATTTCTGTTGGGCAGTGAGCAGTTCTGACAGCCAGAGTCCAGTAGAGCCACCTTGAACCCCGAAGACCCACTGAGCATTTGCTCAAAGGGACGAAAGGTGTTTGGTGAATTGCTCCTGAGACTATGGCTCAGATTTCAGCCCAAACCCCTCACAGCTGCCCCTGCAGGAGATGTGTGCTCTATCAGGCAGACACTGCCTCAAACTCCCAGCATTCTAGCTGGACCTTACACACAGTCATCTGACCACCAGCCAGGCGTGCCACGCCCCATACAATAAAAGGGGTGGTTTGCCCCCTCTTCTCTCTCTTGCTCCTCATTCTCTTGTTCCCTTCTTCCTCTCTTGTTCTTCCTTCTCCCTCTTACTCTTACCCTCTTGCTCTCTTTCTCCCCTCCTTGCTTTCTCCTTCTTCTCTTTTCTCTCCCTTCTCTTTTCTCTCTCTCTCCTTCCTCTCCTCTCCTTCTCTCCACTCAACTAGCATATTTCCCCCTCCTACAATAAAATAACTCATTCATACATTGCCTCCCTTTTAATTAAGGTGCCGTGCAGCAAACAGGCCAGCCCCGGGAGGAGAGAGGGAGACCTGGGCCTCAGCACCAGGCCCCCTGCCACCAAGGAGAGAGAGAGCCACAGCAGGCCCCCCATTCTTTTTTGAACCACACATTTCTGGGTCTTCAATTCTGTTTCATTGATCTACCTACCTATCACTGTACCAATACCATGCAGTTTTTTAACACAATTGCTCTGTAGTACAGCTTGAGGTCAGGGATGCTGATGCCCCGAGAATTCTTTTTACTGTTGAGAATAGTTTCTGATATCTGGGTTTTTGTTTTGTTTTGTTTTGTTTTTGTTATTTCTAATGAATTTGAGAATTATTCTTTCTAACTCTTTGAAGAAATGAGTTGGAATTTTGATGGGGACTGAATTGAATTTGTAGATTGCTTTCAGCAAGATGACCATTTTTACTATATTAATCCTGCCAATCCATGAGCATGGGAGATCTTTCCACCTTCTGAGAAGTCTTCTTTGATTTCTTTCTTCAGAGACTTAAAGTTCTTGCCATACAGACTTGTTTGGTTAGCGTCACACCAAGATACTTTATATTGTTTGTGGCTATTGTGAAGGATATAATTTCCCTAATTTCTTTCTCAGCCTGTTTATCCTTTGAGTATAGAAATGCTACCAATTTGTTTGAGTTAATTTTATATCTGACCACTTTGCTGAAGTTGTTTATCAGGAGTTCTCTGATGGAGTTTTTGGGGTCACTTAAGTATAGTATCAAGTCATCTGCAAATAGTGATATCTTGACTTCTTCCTTTCCAGTCTGTATCCTTTTGACCTCCTTTTGTTGTCCAATTGCTCTGGCTAGAACTTCAAGTTCTATATTGAATACACAGGGAGAGAGAGGGCAGCCTGGTCTAATTCCTGATTTTAGTGATATTGCTTCAAGTTTCTCTCCATTTAGTTTGATGTTGGCTACTGGTTTGCTATATATTGCTTTTAATATGTTAGGTATGGGCCTTAAATTCCTGATCTTTCTAAGACTTTTAATGTGAAGGGATGTTGAACTTTGTCAAATGCTTTTTCAGTATCTAATGAAACAGTCATGTGGGTTTTTTTCTTTGAGTTTGTTTATGTAGTGGATTACATTATTGAATTTCCATATATTGAACCATCCTTGCATCTCTGGGATGAGGCTTACTTGTCTGTGGTGAATGAACTTTTTGATGTGTTGTTGGATTGGGTTTGTGAGGATTTTGTTGAGTATTTTTGCATCAATATTCATAAGGGAATTTGGTCTGAACTTCTCTTTCTTTGTTGGGTTTTTGTAAGGTTTTGGTATCAGTGTAACTGTGGCTTCATAGAACGAATAGGGTAGTGTTCCTTCTGTTTTTATTTTGTGGAATTGTTTGAGGAGTATTGGTGTTAGGTCTTCTTTGAATGTCTGATAGAATTCTGCACTAAACCTATCTTGTTCTGGGCTTGTTTTGGTTGGGAGACTTTTAATGACTGCTTCAATTTCCTTAGGGGTTATGGGACTCTCTAGATGATTTATCTGATCTTGATTTAATTTTATTATTTGGTATCTGTCTAGAAAATTGTCCATTTCATCCAGATACTCCAGTTGTGCTGAGAATAGGTTTTTGTAGTAGGATCTTGCCCCGGCCCGCGGGGCGAGTAATTAACCAGGGTCCGAAGGGGACCGAGCCTGAAAGAGAAACGGGCAAGAGAGAGGAACGAGGCCAAGCAAAAACGGTTGTCAAAGCCTCACTTTACTTCAGAAGGGCAGGGCAATTATACTTGCAGAGCAAGGAAGCGTTAAGAGGAAGTGGGGCGGGGGGTGTACACGTGGCTTCACACCTGGCCGGAGCGAAAGCATTGACAAAACATTTTATGGTTTTTCTGAGAACACTCCATGGTTCCTCCGAGAATAGACTGTTACTCAGATAAGGTCAAATTCTCAGGGACAACAGGGACACTCTGTCCCTGACATCTCCTCCCTCACTGTAACTTAAGGAGGGAGGTCAGTATGGAACAGTAACATCTTAGCCTGCCCGGACGGTATCCTGGAGTGGACCAAGAAGGATTTTAGGACGCTCCAAATGTTAACTGTCCCTAGGGCTCCGATCAAGCCACTCCTTGCCGGGGGAGAAGGCGATTGAGGGGCCAGGAAGGGGGACAGTCCTACCTTCTTGTCCGTGCAATGGGAACCTGAGCCCTGGACAAGGGAACATAGGCCTCACTTCTCCATCCGTGCAATGGGAACCTGTGCCCTGGATAGAGATCGGTGAGGTTTTTGGGAGGCATCAGAAAAGGGACCAACACCGGCCAAGATCATCCTTGTGCAATGGGATCCTGTGCCCAGTCAGGGGACCGGCCTTTGGTGTCGATCAAGATTAAATTTTTGATCCACTCAAGGAGTTCCGTTTTAAGGGCGGCACTCCAAGGTGTCTTTAGGGAAAGAGTAGGGCAATATCAATTTTTAATTATTTCCGCCCCGGAAGGCGCGAAGCCAGGGAGCACTGAATGAGGGGCATGTGGGGGGAGGAAGGAGTCTAGAAAAATTCAGCCTATTGCTGGGTTCCATCTCTCCAGCTTCGGCGTCTTCTTGGGCTGCCGTGTTTTCGATCTCCATAGAAGAAAGCTGATGATAGTGAACTGCAACAGGCCCGGTCACGGCCGAATCTATCTGTTTTTTGATAAAAGAGGTTAATCTAGAAAATACCCAAGGGCCAAAGGATAAGAGTAAAAGAAGCCCAACAAGGGGTCCCAGGATTGAGGGTAATAAGGTAGAAAGCCAGGGGGATGTAGAGAACCAGCCTTTATACCAGCTCTCATCTTTCTCTCTTTGTCTCTGCCTCTCCTCCAGATTCTTTTTAATTTTATCCAAACTGTTTTGAACTAATCCTGTTGAATCTTTGTAAAAACAGCATTCTTCTTTAAGTGCTGCACAAAGTCCCCCCTCCTTGAGAAAAAGGAGGTCTAGTCCTCTTCTATTTTGAAGGGTTACTTCAGCCAAGGAGGCGACAGAGTCCTTTAAGTGTTGTAACCCTAGCTGAAGTTCCTGAATATCTTTATCAATAGCTTTAGATAGGTCACTGTATTGTTGGTTGGAAGTGACCAGTGAGGCGATGCCCGTCCCTGCTCCCACTGCCCCCACTCCCAGCACTATAGCCAGGGTAAGAGCAGAAACAGGCTCACGACGGGTTCTGGGGGAATCTATCAAGGAGGATGGAAGGAGATCAGAGGGTGGGCGCAAGATAAGCCTAGGGAGAAGGCGTATTAGAACACAATAATCCTGATTTTCTAAAAAATTTTTTGAAAAAATATGGGTAGTCAAACCCATGGAACAAATAAACCAAGTATCAGCAGGGGCGGCATAATATATAAAAGAACTATTAACAATATATGAAACATTACAAATGGCAATCAAGCTAGAGGGGGGAAGCATAGAAGGTCCCAAAA
>JADRCD010139871.1:0-20314 GCA_019843815.1 Montemys delectorum | reverse complement strand
ACACACACACACACACACACACACACACACACATATACACAGGCTGGTCTGGACCTTGCTATATAGACCAGACTGGCCTATAATTACAGTCTCTGCCTCCAAAGTGCTGAGATTAAAGGCATTGGCTACTACTCTCTACTCTAAGACCTTTTATGAAGCTATTAACTATGATTTATTATTCTATATTAACTATAAAAAAACCTTTCAACTTCAACTTGCATATGAACATGGGTGCAAAAAAATCCCAAGAGAAACCATAGCAAATTGAATCTATGTGAAAAAGCTGTAGTATGTCATCACAGCTTGACACTATTCCTGGAATCTTATGTGGGTTTTTAGCTTTAAGAGTAAATGAAGGGGTCAGAGAGTTGGGGAGTTCACAACTACCTATAACTCCTACTCCAGGGAATCCAATTATCTCTGATCTCTGTACAGACACATACTTTTTTTAAAAAAAAGCAAATGTATTTTCTACTTTAAAAAATATGGTAAAACAGAGTATTACCAAGAATTAAAATAATCAATATAGTTATATTGATTATGTAATATTCATGATTTTAAAAATACCTTTAGCAAACTAGTATTTGCACACTTGGTGAAAGACTAAAACCCTCTCTTTCCAGCCAGTGCCGAGCGATGGGCATCTCTGGGGACAACTGGCACAATCCCCGCAAGACCGAGGGTAAGAGAAAACCCTACCACAAGAAGCGGAAGTATGAGCTGGGACGGCCTGCTCCCAACACTAAGACTGGCCCTCGCCACATACACACAGTCCGAGTTAGCGGAGGCAATAAGAAGTACCGCGCCCTGAGATTGGATGTGAGGAGCTTTTCCTGGGGCTCTGAGTGTTGTACTCACAAAACAAGGATCATTGATGTTGTCTACAATGTGTCCAATAATGAGCTTGTCCGCACCAAGACCCTGGTGAAGAACTGCATTGTGCTTATTGACAGCAGTGGTATAAGTCCCACTATGCACTGCCGCTGGGCCGCAAGAAGGGGGCCAAGCTGACTTTTGAGGAGAAAGAGATTTTAAACAACAAAATGAGCAAAGAAGATTCAAAAGAAATATGATAAAAGGAAAAAGAATGCCAAAATCAGCAGTCTTTTAGAGGAGCTGTTCTAGTAGGGCAAGCTTCTCGCCTGTATTGCTTCAAGACCAGGCCAATGTGGAAGAGCAGATGGCTATGTGCTAGAAGGCAAAGACCTGGAGTTCTATCTGAGGAAGATCAAAGCCCAGAAAGGCAAATAAATCATCATTCATAGCTCATGTTTAAAAAAAAAAAGACTAAAACTCTGACCATGAAGTTAAGAGAGAAATAAGGGTGCTTGCTGTAGTCGCATTTCTAAACAGCACTACACAGGAGTTCCTGCTAATGACTGTAGACATTACTTGTGGTGGTTTGAATAGGTCTGGGCTCCATAGATTCATGTGTTTGAATGCTTAGCCCATAGGGAGGGGCACTGTTAGGAGGTGTGGCCTTACTGGAGTAGGTGTGACCTTGTTGGAGGAGGTATATCATTGTGGGGGTAGGCTTTGAGGTCCCTATACTCACCCAGTGTAGAATCCAGTCTCCTGGCTATCTTCATACCAAGATGTAGAATTGTCAGTTCTTTCTCCAATACCCTGTCATGCCTGTATGCTGTCATGCTTCCTGTCATGACGATAATAGACTAAACCTCTAAAACTGTAAGCCAGCCCAATCAAATGTTTGTCTTTATAAGAGTTGCCTCGGTCATGGTGTCTCTTCACAGCAATAAAACCCAAACTAAGATACTACTGCATAAACAAATACTCTAGAAGAATAGGACCTTTAGCAAAGTCAATGATGTAACATATTTTTACATACTAGTAATGAATGTTTAGGAGACGATGTTTCAACACTGATGTAGTAACTCTAATGTAGCCAGCACCTAAAGACAGGGCTACCACAGTTTGCAGACCTCCATGGAGAAACACTTGCAATTTACTGAGAGGTGTGAAAGCACTTGTACAAAACATACCCTAGATTTATAGGATAAAAGAGTCAATACTGGGTAGATGTTAATTCTTCCTTATTTTTTATTTATTTTTACTTTTTGGTAATAAGTACCAATACAACTGCTAATGAGGGAGGGGAAGGAAAGGACTTTTCATGATCAGATTATTTGAAGTAGGAAAATCTACCCTAGATCTTGGCCATATCTTCTAATGGCAGCCCACATAAAAGAACACAGAAGAAGGAAACTGCTTTTTGCTTCCTGGAAAGTTCATCTATCCTGATGCTGAGGCGTTTCTTCACCAGTATTAGAAGCAGGTTTTTCAGGATTCCTACACAGACTAACAATCGCTCCTCAGGAATCCACCAGGACTACAGAATCATATTTGGATTGCTGAGAAATCCAGCCTTGTGGACTGGACAACTACTAGATTCTAAACCTCTATTGTGAGACAGCCATTGTTGGAGGCTACTTCGGACCACAGCTTTCACAGCAAAGCATCCCTCCAGTGGAACACTCTGAATGCCACTGTTAGTGCCCATGCCACTGCATAGATTCCCAGGCAACAGCTGGTCCTTTCTTTCAGGTCTTGATATGATCTGGAACCTATTAACTAGGAACATAAGGAACATTTTGGGGCCCTCATCATGATCCAATATGCAGTGGGACCTAGGTAAGACACTGAAGAAATGTTCAATGGCACAGATACAGAAGAACATAAGCCTCAGGGGCTCATCTTCTTCAGAAGATCTTTGCTAAACCCTTACTGATGTTTGAGGTACTTTTGCCTCTTTATTTACAGCCATGGTTCTGCCTGTTCTGGAGTCTTCACAAGCACAAGGAGTTTGCCTTACCCTGATCTTTATCGTTACAGACATGACCATATTACCTGGAGTCTAAAAGCCAGAGATTTTCCAATATCATTAAGCATCTACTTCCTTAGAGTTAGTTGTTCCTTTTGACCTCTGCTTGAAAGTCAGTTACACTGCACTTGAATTCATTATTCCTTGTGGTCCTGCAGGGAGGCAAATTTCAAACAACACATTCTTCTGCTTTGATATGAGGTCACCAGAAGGTTTCTTCCTAGAGGCCCAGTTGTCCCCCACCTCCTGCATCCTGGAAGCATCTAATACTGCACTGGTATTGTATTTCATGTGTGAATTAGTAATGGCCCATTTTAATGACAAACAAATTAATACATGAATATATATCTGCTTGAAGAGTATCCAGGGACTCCTCTTGAATAATCTGGGATATTGCTGGTCTGAGAAAATCTGCTTATATAACAGACTTGAAGAAACCAACTAAATTCGAGACCATCAGAGGGCGCTTCCCTGAAACGTACTTCCTAGACTTCTGCATAGGTACAAATGCTACACTCTGAATGCATTACAGAGGTCTTCCTACTGCAGTTCTTGCATTTGTTGCGCATAGGTATACATGTTCAATCAGGGGTAGAATTGCTTGGTCTCTGGTGTATGCTCACAAAGGAATTTTGGTGGTTGAGTGAAAGTCAGTCTGAAGTGGAGAACAATAGAGGTGACAGTTACAGAGAGCTAACCTGAATGCTGTAGGTGAGAGACTACGGCCATCTGAAATAATATTCCAGGCAAAAGTAACAGAAAGACCAGGCAAGAGATGGAGTTATCTCGCTACAGAAGTAGCACCAGGTCAGAGCTACTAACTTGGAGTCTAGGAGGCCCCAGAGGTATAGCCACAAGAGCCCTTTAACTTTTTCCTAAACAGTGAGACTTATAAAGGTGAGATATCTCCTAGACACAAGTAGATTCACTGGCTACAGAATGGGAGGCAGGAAGGATTCTCGCCTGTGGTGGCATAAAGCCCTGGGTGAAATCATGGGTTCACAAAAGACTGTGGAAGGAAGAGCCCACATTTATGGCTTAGGATGTGATGTGGAAGAAAGAGCAGAAGGAATTCCTCAATGTTTTTAGCAGCTTCACTGGTTCATTTGCTTGTTTTCTCCTACATAGAACAAAGAAGATACACCTTTTACAAACACTCACAGAACAGTTATTACCATGTATTAAAACATAATGAATGGGGCTGAAGAGTTGGCTTGGTGGTTAAGAGCACTGGGTGATTTTCCAGAGGACCCAGGTTCAATTCCTGGTACCTCCATGTGGCTTACAACCCTCTATAATTCCAGTTCTAAGAGATCTGATACCATCTTCCATCCTCTGTAGGCACAAGCACATATGTGGTACAAAGATATATATGTAAGTCCAACAACCATACACATAAAATAAAAAATCAATAAAAAATAAACCACAATGAAAATCCAGATTAACTTAAAATAATACCCCAACACCACAGACTCTGGTCACAGTGCTATATCATAAAATTTAAGCATAAAGGTGATGGTGGAGCTAAAGTCTAATCACTTAGAAATTAGAAATATTTCTATCTTACTTCCTTCACCTATTCTCCCTGTTACTACCTTTATTTCGCTGTAGCCCAAGCTGATTTTGAACCCACAGCAATCTTCCTGCCTCAGCCCAAGTGTTGATAGCATGCCCAACTCTAAAACTACTCTTTGAAACAATTTTTGAGTTAAAACAGAAATAAAGAAAGTCTAGGAAAGGTGGGATTAACTGCTTTTTAAGCCTCCCCTGCCCCCTCTCTCGTAAATGCTCTGGAGGCAGAAGCAGGCAGATATCTGTGAGCTCAAGGCCAGCCTGTTCTACCCAGAGAGATTCTGTCTCAAACACATAAATGTAACAAGGGCACATCACATTCAAGAATCATGAATATGCTGGGCAGTGGTGGCGCACGCCTTTAATCCCAGCACTTGGGAGGCAGAGGCAGACAGATTTCTTAGTTTGAGGCCAGCCTGGTCTAAAGAGTGAGTTCCAGGACAGCCAGGGCTACACAGAGAAACCTTGTATTGAAAAACAAAACAAACAAAACAAAAAATCAAAACAAAACAAAAAAAGAATCATGAATATTTGGTATGAGTGACATCCAAACAGATCCACTTTAATTCTATTTATAAAATATCTCAGGTTAACTTATTCTTTGGCATAAACTTTCTGATGATCCCAGGAAAGTAGTCCTCAAGATATTAAAGAGTATAGTGCACAGAAGGACCAAAATGCTTAAATACATTTACTAATGTCCTAGCCAGGGTTACCACTGCTGGGATGAAATGCCAGGGCCAAAGAGCAATTTGGGGAGGAAAGGGTTATTCAGCTCACACTTCCAGGTAACAGTCCATCACTGAGGGAAGTCAGGGGAGGAACTCAAATAGGCAGGAATCTGGAGGCAGGAGCTGTAGAGGCCAAGGAGGGATGGCACTTATTGAAATGCTTATCACTTATCATGCCTTGCTCAGCCTGCTTTCTTATAGAATCCAGGGCCACTATCCCAGAGCTGTGTCCTCCCTATCAATTGCTAATTAAGAAAACACACAACACAGGTCTTCCCACAGACTGATCTTATGAAGGCATTTTCTCAATTTAGGCTCCCTCCTCTCTGAAGACTCTAACTTGTGTTAAGTTGATATAAAACTAGCCAGCACAACTAAAAAACAAGATACAAATAGCCTAAACATTCAACCCAGAAAGCTGGAAAAGAGTCAGAGGTTCTCTTTCCAGTCTGACCCTGGCCTTATGGCAGGGAAGGGGTGCTGCAGAGGTATGTAAATAGTAAGATGTGACATTTAGTAAACAGTACGTAAGCAGTAGAATACAAAACTGATGTGTTTAGAGAAAAATAAGGTATTCTCTATTAAAATTTTAAATAGCTAAATATTTCCCCTTTTCTACCTTTAGGAATTTATGCCTATAAAAACTCTTGTAATTGTGGACAGAAATTGGCAAATACAATGAGTGTAAGGCAAACAAACAAACAAACACAAAACAGAAAAAAAAAAAACCCTCCACAGGCTCTTGAAAAGAAAACATTAAGAGTCCTCAAGCTCTACCCACTATTTGACTGTGGGTCTCTGCATCCACCTGAGTCAGCTGTTGGGTGGAGACTCTCAGAGGACAGTCATGCTAGACTCCTGTCTGCAAGCACAACAGAGTATCTATCATTAATAGTGTCAGGTATTGGTGCATGTCCATGGGATGGGTTTCAGTTGGGGAAGGATTGTGGGCCCTGAAGGAGATAAGAACTCCACAAAGAAGACAGTCAACTAACCTGGACCGTTGGGGCTCTCAGAGACTGATCTACCAACCAAAGAGCATACACAGGGTAGACCTAGGCTTCCTCCCCCAACACACATATGTAGTAGATGTTTGGCTTGGTCTTCATGTGAGTCCTGAACAACTAGAGTGAGAGGCTATCTCAAAAGCTGTTGCCTGTCTGTGGGATATGCTCTTCTAGCTGGGCTGCCATGTCTGGCCTCAGTGGGAAAGAATGTGCCTAGCCCTGCAGAGACTTGATGTGCCAGGGTGGAGGAATACCCAGGTGGAGGGCCTCCACCCTCTCAGAGGAGAAAGAGATGGGGGGATGAGGGAAAAGATTTTGGGAGGAGGTGACTAGGAAGAGGGTCAGTAAGCAGTGTGTAAAATGTATAAAAATCAAAACAAAAACCAGTGAGATATTATGCAGTCATGTAAAAATATGTACCACAAACAAGATATTATTTGGAAAAAATTCTTACGGAAAATAAAAGACATAAGAAACATAAACTAGGTGCCAACTCCTCCATGTTGTCATCTTTGGAACAGGATCTGGGAATTGCCACATTATCCATTATGACTTTCTATATTGTCTGAGTTAATGGGTAACTCTGTTTTTTTTTTTTTTTTTTTTTAATAAAAATTGTGATGTTTAAAAACAACAGTTCAAATATACATCTCGAAAACAAGCATAGAAGAGACAAATCACTTGATAAGAAGCTTATACCAAGGAATAAATTAATGTGGAATATTTTGTAGATAGAATTAAAGGCACTGGTTTAAACCCAGGGAGTAAATAACTGACTTTAACTTATATTATGAACAAACCTCTTAATTGTTTACTATACTTTCAAACCAAATTTGCCTGACTAGGAAGTCAGTGTTGTACTAAGTAAATCTAACCTATTTTCATTTCTAAGAGCATAGCACAATCCAATAAGCTATGCATAGGCCAACCTATGACTAAGAAGGAAAGTACAGTGAGGGTTTAAAAGCAAATCCTGATTGGTATGGAGGCTCATGCCTGTAATGCCAGCACTCAGTAGGCTAGGGCAGAAAGATATTGTATTTATGGACATCCTGGATAACACAATAGTAAATGCATTTTGCTTAGCAAAACTAAAGAAAAACAAAAAAAATTACAAACAGTAATCAACCGAAACCAATCAACAACAAAACCAAATCACAGAACAGCAAAACCAAATCCTATTATGCTTTATTACTCACAAGTTAATCTAGCAAAAATGAATGAAAAATTTAGATACTAGCTACTAAGAATTTAAACCCAAATTAAGAGAAAATTATATTATAACAAATATTCAAATTCTAGAGATTTCACTTACATGTTTTGAGAGTAAAATTGTTTGACAAGAAACTTCACAGATCATGCATTCATTCTTTTTACCTATCAGAGAGAAGCAAATGTTTAATTACATTATAGTGACCAGTGTTGTGAAATATGTATGAACACAGACTTTGTGTTACAATGCAGGATTACACAGTGTCTAAATGTTTTCATGTTCTTAAATGATGAAGCTGTGGATTCATGAAACAATTTATACAATAATTTTATTTTCCTGCTTTGTAAATGTGCCCCCAAAGAGTGATACACAAGTATCAACAATACTTAGATTTTACAGTGGCATCTTTTCTTTCCCTCCCCACATCCAGGACATTCAGGCATGAGTATGTGTGTGTGTTTTCTTTTTGAGGCTGGGCATGGTGGTATATACTTTTAATCTCAGCATTTGAGAGGCATAGGCAGGAGGAGCTCTTTGAGATCCTGGTCTATGCAGTGAGCTCCATGACAGCCAAGACTGTATAGATAGATACTTTGTCTCAAAAAACAAACAACAAAAACTTTCTGAGACAGGGGATTGTTTAGTTGCCCAGGAGGTCTTTGGACTTGCAAAATCCTCTTGTTTCTGCCTCTCAACTAGTACAAAGCACACACCACCGTCTGGTTTTGTGATATACTCATTTAAAACTTTGAACAATTTAACATGAAAATAATTCTTTCAAGCCTCTACAATACCACTCAAGGTTACCTTTATATTACCACTGAGTTCCTGTTACCTAGAGCCAGTCTCAGCTGAAGCACGAAAGGTTTATAAACCTATCTACCCACTAATTTATCTGCTAACATTCTAGTGTTTTGCTGATGATCTAGAAGGAGTTTGTCCATATTTCACTATCTTTTCCCCCATGAAACTGACTACCAACTTGGCTTGAATCTCTGAACTCACTGGCTGGCTCTCAGCACCAGCCTTGTTATCCCATCACTCTTGTGGACCACATCTTGGGTCCCTTATCAGCATTTCTGTTGCTACTAAGCCCTGGACCTCCTTAGTACCCTATGTAAAAGTGCAGAATTGTCACAGGATTTCTTACAATTAAATATCCTATCTCATACACACAAATACACACACACACACACACACACACACACACAGAGCAGAGGGTGTTGAGGGTTAGCAAATGCAAGAATGTCAAGGTTAGAGGGCAACTTTCAAGAGTCAGCTCCTAGAGTAGGTTCTGGGGATTGAACTTAGATCATCAGGCTCAGCAGCAAGAATTGTTAACTGCTGACCTATCATTGACAACCTCTCCTTTCTTCTTACAAAGGCATTCAAATAACATTCAAATGCCCTCCCCTCTGCATACTCCTATGCTACCTTTCTTACTCCATGTTGTTTTATTATACTATCTTAAATAGAAGTTGCACAGTATAAGATTACAGAACAGATTCATTAAAACACAAGTATTAGCCGGATGTTGTGGGGTGTGAGGTGGCATATCCCTTTAATTCCAGCACTTCCAAGGCAGAGGCAGGCTGATATCTAAAGAGTTTGAGGCCAGCCTCTTCTACAGAACAAGTTTCAGGACAGCCAGGGCTACTACAGAGATACCTCGTCTCAAAAACAACAACAACAACAACAACAACAACAACAACAAAACAAAACTAACAAAACAAAATAAACCCCCTCAAACAACAATACAAAACAAAAAACAAACTACATGCATTGTGCTAGGGAAGACTAAGAGGGGGCAGAGAGGAAATCCCTTGTAGTTCACTGCTAAATGGCTCATATTTACTATATCACTGCTTACACATCAACTAAAAATAAATACTACACTGAAATGAACAATCAGCAAAAAGAAAAGAGCCAAGATAAATGTCTTTCAGTAGGGAATGAAATAACTTATGGCATAGTAACTGAAGGATATTTACAACCTTAGAAATAAAAGATTATTTATGTATTTGTTTGTGGTTTTGTTGTTGTTTTGTTTCTTGAGACATAGTTTCTTGCTGTCCTACAACTCAACCTGTAAACCAGTCTGGCCTAGATCTACTTGTGTATGGGTTCCAAGAGCTGGGATTAACAATGAAGGCAGTTTTATTGTCCTAATAAGCAATAAAAACAGTTTACTAAATAGTCTACATACTATATCATTTTTTGTTTTTAAAATCTGTGCTATTATATGCCAGCAAACTGGCTCAACTTTGGTAAAGACACTTGCTACTAAGTATGATGACATGAGTTCAATCTATGTAACCATATAGTGGATGGAGAGAAACAACTCCCACAGACAGTCCTTTGACATCCCCCACAGTGTGCGTGTGTGTGTGTGTGCGTGTGTGCGTGTGTGTGTGTGTGTGCGTGTGTGTGTGCGTGTGTGCGTGTGTGTGTGTGTGTGTGTGTATAATTGCCATCAAGGGCTAGAGAGATGACTCAGCAGTTAAGAACTAGTTGTTCTTTTAGAGGAACTGAGTTCAATTCCTAGGATCCATATGATAGCTCATAACCTTCTGAATCTCCAGTCCTAGGAGAGTCAATGACCTTGCAGATACCTGGCACAAACATGGTGTACAAACATACATGCAAGCAAAACACCCATATGTATATAAATAAGTAAAAATTTAAGAAGTTTGTGTTACCTGAAAAAGTCTGGAAGCATACAGCAGAGTTAAATAAGATTGTATGAACATGGGATCATGAGACTGAGCTAAGTTAAGATTCTGTCTAGAACTCCCTATCCTTTTCCTCCAACTTCTTTTGTGTGTCTCTGGGGTTGATATACTTTCAACACGTAGTACCTGTGGTTTTGGAAGAATAACTTCAGATACTGGAACCTATGTTGGCCACATGATTCAAGGACCAGAAACACCTGGATGTGTACTACCCTAGGCCTTAAACTAATCACACACGGCAGTGTTGGGGCTTTGTAATTTACATCATGAAAGTATGTATCTTTACTGTTCTAACTTTAAATTATTTTTTTGGTGACTTTTACTACTGACCCAGTAGATATTTTCAAACACTGATTCTTTGACCTTAGGGGAAAATCTAGGTCATCAAGACCTTTATTTACTTCTTTATTCAACATCTTTCTTCTGTCTACTTGTCACCTAAAAAATACATTTCCCAAGGTGGTAGTATTTTCTAACTGCCTAATCATTTAAGCATTTACTTACATGCTACTGATTCACCATTAACATTCCTGACTCCTTTGGATTCCAGACTCCCACTCAGGACTACCTCTTGTTTCCTCCCTAGACAGCTCCCACAAGACAGGGTCTAAGGTTATCCGTTTTCAACCTGTGGATAGTGACTGCTCTGGGGATTACCTAAGGCCATATGAAAATACAGATATTTACATTATGATTCATAACAGGTCTCTAACCCTGAAGTAGTAACAAAAATAATTTTATGGTTGGGGATCACAGCATGAGGAACTGTATAAAGGGCTGTAGCATTAGGAAGGCTGAGAACTACTGGTCTAAAATGAGCTTACCAGCTTATGGCTGTTCTCTGTCCAGCATCCACCAGCTAAAGAGTTCAGCTCCTTGCTTTCTTGAATTAAACCTATTTCATCTACCTTGTCTTTCCAAACCCATCATTTCTCCTGATCCTAGGACTACATCTTGTTCCCATTGCTTCTCACAAGCCTCACTTACACAGCTTCTGAATTTCTCTCACTCCAGATTACTTTTTACACTAGGCTTCCTCTTATATACCAGAAACCCAGAAATTCTGCTCCTGGTTGCACATGTGTACCTATGCTCAACAAATATATAGCCAGAGTTTTCACAGCAGCAGCATTTGTCACTTACAAATCTGGAAACCACGTATGTTAGTTCAACTAATGAGTGAATAAGTTGGAGTGTGATCACACAGTAGAGTTCCATATAAATGTGGCACCTATGTGTACATGCTCATACTAAGTACTGTGTGTAAATTCCTAGAGAATATGATAAGGCTGGACAACAAAATGAAACCGAAGTCTGTAAGAACTTTCTGAGGGCTGGTGGTGTACCTGTCTGTCCCTTTACTTACCAAATTAAATAGGTCGGTCACTTCCCACTGCTTCTGTATGCATGACCACCTAACCTAACCTAACCGGCCCCCCCTCCCCCCCAAGCTTTACTCCAACAACAAAAATATTCACTTCTGATCAACTGACTGCTGCAAACTAGCAGCAGGCTTTCTGGAGTTCCTGCTTCGTCTCCCTGCAGGAGTTCGGTGGTTATGGAGTGCACAGACCCATTGAGGTTCCTCGCCTTTGTCCCACCCACGGGAGTGCACCCTCGCTGTGAGCCCCAGCTTGTGAGCCTCCTTGGCCTGTTTTGCCAGCCAGGCCTGCACGGACCTTTGAGGAGGCAGGAGTCGCAGTACACGTGTCCGCAGCTAGTCAGACTGAAGGATGATTTCCTGTGTGGCGGCTGGAAACAGCGATTACAGAACACCCAGCTAGCCATGACCGAGGACCCACGTGAGGCTCGCGCGAGGCCAGCGAGGTCACTAAGGGACGAACGCACCTCTCTGTGCTCAGCGCTGCTTAGAAAGGCAGCTCTGCGCCTGCGCTCATTCCAGCGCATGCGTACAAGGTCGTGGCTTCCCGCCCAAACCGGCACAGAACCAATCCCGGGCGGGGCGGGGGGTGGGGGGGAGAGGAAGAAACCGGGCCCAAAAGTACTGAGGCAAAGAATGGCTGCCTTCTTGGTGTCGGAGGAAAGCTTGGCGATGTGGGCAGGGACAGTGATTTTTTTTTTGCCCATCATGAGGAAGTTTGTTGCGAAAGAAGCTGGGCAAAACTAGGCTGGGGTAGTGGATATTGAGGGAGTCTGGGTGGATCAGGTCTCAGGGTAGAGACAGGCCCGGGAACACTTGTACACACCATAATGGAGAGGAGAGAAAACTGGGGAACCATTGAAACCAAGAAGAACCATAGGTTCCTAGCAGAGTTGGAGGAAAGGACTACCAAGAAGATGGGGCTGGGCTGGGGTTATGAACCAGGCTAGGGGGACAATGAATGGTTGGAAGGGATTGCATTTGGACATGGGACAGAAGTGTATCAGGGCAGAACAGAGATCCCTGGTTGCTACTATGTTCACAAGAAAGGGTTTAATTGGGGGAAGATCATTCCCCCTTTAAAACAATAGATAGTGGAAGAGGCTAGTTTTTGGTGATACTAAAATTATTTCAAAATTAAATTAATAGTTGTGTTTCTTACATAATTCTGGATATCTTTCTTCCCCTTCACACTTCATAAGTGTGCATGGATTGGTAGAGGCTATGTGAGAAAATTCCTGAGCTATTTACTTGTATGGAGAGAAGTTTACTGTCTTTCAAAGAATTAGGAAAAAGTAAAGATTCAGGTGATTGGTTCTTAGTGAAATAATTTGGGTAAAGTATGTATTTGATCTGTGCAGTACTGCAGCTGTGACTTTCATCAGGCCCTTAAATTACTGGTCCGAATTATGCTGTAAGTATAACATAGAACCCAGGTTTACAAACTTAGTATGAATAATAAGATATAAAATATCTTACCTACTTTTTATTGAGTGTACATTAAAATTAAAGTAGTTTTGTTTCTTTGTGTTGTACTGTCATGTTTATGAGAAAGGGTCTCTGAAGTGGTTGGAGTAAGAATGGCCCCCATAGGCTCAAATATTTGAATGCTTAGTCACTAAGGCTTTGAATGTTTAGTCAACAGGGAGTGGCACTATTTGAAAGATTTATAAGGATTAGGAGGTGTGGCCTTGTTGGAGAAAGACAGTAGGGCTTTGAAGTTTCAAAAGCCCATGTCAGAGCCAGTCTCTTTCCTCCCTCCCTGCACTCTACCTGTGGATCAGTATATAGCTCTCAGCTACTGCTCCATCGCCTGCCTGCATGCCACCATGCTCCCCAACAAGATGGTAAGAGATTAAACCTGTGCAACTGTACACAAACTCCCAATTAAAATGTGTTCTTTTATAAGAGTTGTCTTGGTCATGGTGTCTCTTCATATCAATAGAACAGTGACTAAGATAGTCTACTGTCAGTCTGGCCTCTACTTGGGGATTCTAGGGATCCTCCTTAGGAGTAGCAGTCGGAGGGCCATACCACATGCTCTACCTGATAGTATTTTGGTATGTTACATTAAATATATGTCATAAGGTTACCTGTTCCCACTCCCTTTTTGGAGAAAGGGCTTCTTTGTGTAGTCCTGGCAGTTCTGAAACTTACTCTGTAGACTCAGCTTGCCTCAAACTCAAACTCAAACTCAAACTCTGTATCTGCCTTCAAAGTGATGGAATTAAAGGCATTACCACCACCACCACCACCATCACCACCACCACCACCACCACCTGGCTCCACAAGGGTTAAAATTGTACCCCTTTGTAAAATCCTTTTTTTTTTTAATTAAAGGCAGGTTTATTGGGAAGCTGTTCACTGGCCCCAAGGACTGAGGCCAGGGAAGTTGTCATGGGGATAAGCAGGCGAGAGGAAGAGAAAAAAAAGAAAGGGCCCATTTGCAGAGAGAGAGAGAGAGAGAGAGAGAGAGAGAGAGAGAGAGAGAGAGAGAGAGAGAGAAGGGGAGAGTCAGGGAGAATGTAAAATCCTTTTATAATGTATGATGTGACCAAATAACTTAAAATTGCATCTGTAGCTGATTGGTTGTTGCTGATTTATATCAAATTTAAACTAAAATGATGTGCTTATTTTTACCACATTCAAAAGCTACATTATTAAAGTAACATTTTTTTTAAAACCAGGAATGCCATTCTATAATGTTAACTTCAATATCTAATATCTTTTAAATTAAGAAAATAACACATTTATGCATGTATTTTGGTTTATTAACTCAAACATTGTACAGATTATTTGCTTTCACTTACAGTATTTTAAACAAGCTTCTTAGCTATGAAGAAATCTTTAAGGTGCTTCATTTGAAAAATTCCAACTGAGATAAAGATTAATATTTGTGCAAAAGCCCACCATAAAACATTTCTATTGGTATCTTCACTGGTTATACGGAAGTTTTCCTCACGGTCCTATTCAGAAAAGGAATAAAAAGTTTCAGTTTCTTAGAGTCCTTTGTGTGTGACTTCTGAAGTGAAGGTTCCAGAATGTGCTCTTGGCATTTACTTTTGTCCATTTGATATAAAACATAGAACATTATTTTCTAAGATGCGGTTTATTATTTAGCCAATGGTAAGACAGCAATTTCACAAAATGCATTCTTTTACTTTGTTGTCCATTGCAGGAATTTGATCTATTACTTTATACAGTTTTTACCATCAAGGAAAATGGACTCTATGCCTCACACTTGCCTTATTGAATTACCACACCTCATCTCAGTTTCAGATAAAGAAACTGAGACTTGGCTATGGCAAAATAAATGAGTAGATTTGTGTCCATGTCTGGCCAGCATCCAGTGCTCACTGGATGACTCAGAAAACACTTGATGTCATAAGATTAAAACTGTGATTCTGAATGTACACATACTTGGGTCTCTATAAGTATATGCAACATGTCTGGAAGCATTCCTTTGTTTTATAAACTCATATCCTTTGTTACTGGGCGAGCACTTGGCTAGTAACTTTGGAGGATGAAGAGACAAATGAGCCTCAATTCCCTTTTCTAAAGGAACTCATGGGCCAGCAGAGTGAAGAAAAGTTACTCTCTCCTTACTCCCTTCACACTCACACAGTTCTAGCTTAGAAAGACTGAGGGCAGGCAGTTTGTTCTTTCCTTGGCTCAAAGGTTTTGTGTTGAGAAATGAATTTTTGACAAGAAGAGATAAAATAAGCTGAATAGACTGACCCTTTGATAGTTTTGTTCTTTGAGTATTTGCTCCACTTGTTCAAATAGATGTTGAAGCTTGAAGGTTACTTCATTAACTTTGTCCTTTGCTTGAACAATAGCTGCATCAAGGTCATGTTCTCCAACTCGAATATCTAAGTGGATTCGCTGTAAGAACAGTAAAGGGTGGGGTAGGGGGAACAAACCCTTGCATATTTGAAATAAATTAGCTTGTAGTCTTTTCCTTTCCTTTCTTTTTTTGGTCTCTCTCACTTACTCCTTTTCATGAGTGAGGTGCCACACCATCTTGATTTACTTTATTTTTTGCCTACATTATCACTCTATTTCTTACTCTACTCTACTGTTTCTCACTCTGCCCTATCCTACCCTACCCTACCCTACCCTACCCTACCCTACCCTACTCAATAGTCTTTCTCATAATAACACTTATTTTTGGGTAACCCATTGACCTTAACATATATTTATACCTTTATGAATATCAAATTTATTGTTATGTAATGCCTCTCTCTAGTGTTGAGAAAAATTTATTATTGCTCTATGGAAGTTTCTCTTTACATAGAGCTGAATTTTGTATATTGACATACAAAAACGTTTCAGCTGTTCTTAACACATTTAGAAAATAGTGAATCACCCTGTACCGTGTAAGAGTTTTTGTTATTAGAATTTCATTATTAATTCACTCTTCAGCCCTCACTTGTTTTCAAGCCTGAGTAATCACAGTTCTTTTAACCTTCCCTCACAACAATTATCTTTCAAACCTTTTAATCAACTTCATGGTTCCCTTTGAATACCTTCCAATCTCTCCAGCTCCCTCTTTGGTTGTTGTACTAAGATCTGTACACATAACTTTAATAAGTTCCCAGTCAGTCTGAGTGTGCTTGACTCTGCAAACCAATGCCATGGTTGAATAGTGATGTTGTATTCAATAACAGGATACATAGGCATGTACTCACCAGCTTACTCCCTCCAAATGACACAAACTGTGTAGAATTAGATTCTAAGCAAATGATGTGTTCACCAGATGAATGCGAAGTAAAATAGAATGTCCCTTGTGCACCATATAACTTGGATAGTAATACCTAGGGTTGAAAGTGTCAACAGTTTATTATTCTCTATTTTTCATCTTTATTTTTAATAGATGTATTAAAATTATACAGTCCTAAGGAAAAAAAATGGTTAATAAACATGAAAAACACTCAGCCTTACAAGTAACAAAAATTCAAATCATAGCAAAACATCTCTTGTTTACCCTGAGGTTGGTAAGAATTTTAAAATTCTTAGGTGGTATGGAGAAATAAATAGTCTCCAAACAGTGTTGGAAAGACTGAGCAACTAAACAGCTGCAGTTAAGCAATGTGTGTTAAAGTTTACAAAATATATAATCACTGACTCAGCAATCCTACCTATAGAAGAGTATTTTATTAACATGTAGAAGTCACAAAGCTATACAGAAGATAATATTTACTGTGATACTTGTGATAGCAAGATTGTCATTTTGAAATACAGAAAAATCAACTAAGGAACAGTACGTAATAGTAAAGAAAACTAAAAAAATCAGGTATCTACACTAAAGATGCACTAATGTAGGGTGTGTGTGTCTCTTACTGCCCTCGGATATCTTCAAACTCTTACTCTACCTACCTCTATCTCTGGAGTGTTGGGATTACAGATGCACCACCATGTCTGACGTCTTACGCTAATTTATAGAAGAAATATTGGATATTATTTTTATAAAAAGCATTGCTTGTAAAAGTACCTTTCCCTCTCCATCCCTCCCTCTTTCTGTGTGTGTATGTTTGTGATATCTATTATAACAAGCAAAATCTTAACAAACTGAAAACCCCAGTTCTTAGATGAATTAGATAATTGAATTCACATGATGAACTTCTCCACAAAACTGGAGAGATAGACAGATGGATACAAAGAATTACAACTCACTAGAGCAAAAATGCACAAGTTAAAAAAATTCTATGGAAGCTGGTACTATATTCCTTGTACCAGATACATCATATCATATCTATATCTATAAATCTATATATCTCTATCTCTATATATGTCATAATGAAAGGTGAAAATCATGCATGAAGAGAGTACAGCATATATGCAAGGATATTAGAATTATGGATATTAGAATTGCCAGATTAAGAATTTTTATGTTAAAGGATGACCAGGCCAGGAATTTTTGCAAAATCTGTGTCAAAGAATATAATGGGAAAAATACACAACATGAAAGAAAATGTGGGTCTTATGACTAGAGAAACTCTAAGAAAATACATGATGAGACAGAATACACTGTAAAAAGGAATAAAGACTATTTTTAGGGTATTTATTAGTGGTTGGCTGTTGCTGAAAATAGGTTCTTTGAATCTGAGAATAGACTGATTTCCAAAAAAAAAAAAAAAACCAAAAACAAAAAAACCAAAAAAACCCCCAAAAAACAACAACAACAAAAAAAACAACCAAAAAACAAAAAAACAAAAAAACAGAAAGAAAAATAAGTGGGATAGAATATCCAAGAACTATGGAGGAAACTACAAAAAGTTAATATTCATACTGGTAGTATCAGCAAGAGAGAGAGAGAAAGGAAAATAAGTAATATTTAGAGTAGCATGAACAAACCTTGAAGCAAACTTTGGAGAGTATTTAAAATAAAAATAAAGATTTCAAGTTAATGTCAAGATACCAGACGTGGTTGTAAAGAATTCAGGAAACACCATGCAGGATTAATGCCAAAGCAAAACAAACAGTCACAACAAAACTCCACTTATGTGTATCATATTACATAGAAGGGGACATTTACCTATAGAAGAGTGTACTGGCTAGTTTTGTGTGTCAACTTGACACAGGCTGGAGTTATTACAGAGAAGTGAATTTCAGTTGGGGAAATGCCTCCATGAGATCCAGCTGTGGGGCATTTTCTCAATTAGTGATCAAAGGGGTGGTGCCATCTCTGGGCTGGAAGTCTTGAGTTCTATAAGAGAGCAGGCTGAGCAAGCCAGGAGAAGCAAGCCAGTAAGGAACATCCCTCCATGGCCTCTGCATCAGCTCCTGCATCAGCTTCCTGACCTGCTTGAGTTCCAGTCCTGACTTCCTCTGGTGATCAACAGCCATGTGGAAGTAAGCTCAATAAACCCTTTCCTCCCCAACTTGCTTCTTGGTCATGATGTTTGTGCAGGAATACAAACCCTGACTGAGACAAAGAGTAAAATGCCTGACTTTTTGGAAGGTATACAAGAGGAGGGTAAAGGTAATACTTGGTGTGTCAGGAAGGAAGAAGCCACCATCTTAGGTCTTTGCAAAATCATCCTTAAGAGTTGACTAGAGATACTGTATTGGAAAAATGAGAATTCGGAGAATGTGTCAGCAGCAGTACCTTCTCTGAAATGTTAAAGGAAGTTCTTCAATAAGAATGGTAATGATTTAGACCAGAAGCTAAAGTCTGCATAAAGAAAAGTGGATATTACAGGATGGAGCAATGGAGGCAAAAATAAAAATTTAATGTTCTTAATTTATTTAACGTAACAGTTTACCCAAATATTAGCAACACTACCTAATATAAATGAGATTATATAAAACCAGGATAATTAGGAATTCTTAGCTTATAAGCATTTCCACATGATCTGTAAAGTAACAAATGAATATTTGAAGTAGACTTATGTTTTTCTTATTGCCAGTTCTAGGACAGCTTGGGAAAAATGAAAAAAAGTTCTGTTATTGAGAGGCTTCAAAAAGGAGAGGAAGGACTAAAGAGATGGCTTAGCTGTTAAAAGCACTAACGGCTGTTTCAGAGGATCCAGATTTCCTTCCTAGCACCCACATAGTAGCTCACAACCATCTATAACTCCTGTTTCAAGGGATTTGGTACCCTCTTCTTGCCTCCAAAGGCATGAAGCATACAAGCAGATAAAATACCCATGCACATTAATAAGCTAAAATTAAAAAAGAGAGGGGGTGACAACTAGTCAAAGAGCAGAGAATAAATGTGAGTGAAATGCTCAGCCACGAATGGGACATCCCTTCCCCTCAAGACTCAGTGACCTTCAACCAAAGAATGGATAAAGAAAATGTGGTGCATTTACACAGTAGAGTTTTAGTCAGCTGTTAGGAAAAAAATAACAGTATGGAATTTGCAGCCAAATGGTGACACTAGACAATCATCCTGAGGGAGGCAACTCAGACCTCGAAAGACAAACATGTATGTACTCACAAGTGGACATTAGTTGTTAGGTAAAGGATAATCACACTACAACCCACAGATCCAGAGAGGGTAAGTAACAAGCAGGGGAAGTCAAGGGGGACACATGGATCCCCTTAGGAAGGTGAACTAGAATAGATTTCGCAGATGGGCTTGGGGCAGGTGGGCATGGGAATAGGAGGGGATCATGTTGGGGAGGAAAGGATGGCTGTAATAGGTGGTCATTTAGGGGGCATTATGGAAACCTAGAGCAGTGAGAACTTCCTGGAACTTGTGTGGGTGACCCTAGCAAGGACTCCTGAACTGGCCATCTTCTGTAACCATGTAAAGCTCCCAGTGGTGGGACTGGAACACCAACACAGCCACAAAACCTTTGACCCACACATGTCCTGCCTGCTGGGGCAATGGTAGTTCAGATTTCAATGGGAACAGTTCAGAGATCCACACCCAAACATTAGGTAGAGCTTGGGGAACCCTACAGAAGAGGGGGAGGAAGGATTATAGGAGCCAGAGGGGTTGAAGATATCAGGAGAAAAAGGCTCACAGAATCAACTAAGCAAAGTTCATAGGGTCTTATAGAAAACTGCAATGTCAATCACAGAACCTGAATGGATCTACGTTAGGTTAGGTTCTCTGCATACTGTGTAGTTGTTAGCTTTGGTTTTTTGTGGAGCTCCTAACAGTGGGAGTAGGGGTGTCTCTGACTCTTTTGCCTGTTCTCAGAACCATTCTCCTCTTACTGAGTTGTCTTTCCAGCCTTGATTATAGGGCTAGAGCCTAGTCTTACTGCTTCTTATTTTGCCATGGTTGTTTGATATTGCTGAGAGGCATGTTCTTTTCTGAAGGGGAATAGAGGTGCAGTAAATCTGGGGGAGAGGGGAGGTGGTGGTGAGGATTGAGAGG
>JADRCD010139867.1:0-12468 GCA_019843815.1 Montemys delectorum | reverse complement strand
AGAGAGAGAGAGAGAGAGAGAGAGAGAGAGAGAGAGAGAGATCTTTGACTTTTTTGCCAATCTGTTTCATTTGTCCTGGCTACATAAGAGTTCTTGTAGTAGACATGGCAGGAATGCCTGATGCTGAGTTTGTCCATGGCTTTGGTTTCTCAGTCATGTGACTAAGCATACATGTGCATGTTTTTGTCAAGGGTCAAGTCACAGAAAATGTTGGGGTAGGGTAGAAGAATCCTGTAAGTGTGAGAAACTGAACCAATGAAATGATAACTGTTCACCACTGGTAAAAATCACACACCCTTCAGTTCTTCTTACTCATCTGTAAAATGGACATGAAGCCCAATTTACAGTGCCAGATGTGATAACACAGCATGAAGTCGATAGACTCTAGGTTCTTCCTCAGTTCTCCTTTTTTTGTGTGTGTGTATCTTTTCATTCTTTGCCTTAGATAATGTTCTGTTAAATTTGTTCACTAAAGAGTACATACAGTTGCAAATATGCTCTGATAAAACTGAGTTGTTATAAATAGCTTACTGTCCTGTCAGTTTTCAAGGCAAGACTTTATGATTTCTTCCTGAGCCAAGACCACGCAGGCACAATAGCTGTGACGGCTGTTCTCTCTGGAGACTTGTCTGTTTAAGTGAGGGCTGTGTACCCACGGGAGGCAGCCTACAGGGTTAACTTTGGGATAATACTTACAGAGTGTTGTAAAAGATGCCTGGAAGAACCCATAGTGTAATGATTCCCTGTGGGCAGAAGGAGACAGTCACAAAGGACTCCCAGCAGAGCTGCTGCCTGAGGTGTGCTTCCATAGGATGTGAGCCTGGGTTGGTTATCTTAGTGTCTGAAAAGGAATCCATGTTATCAAAGTGAAGTGGTTCATCCCACGGAAAATGGCCAGGGAGCTACATGATATATCTGAGAGAAACATCTTCACAGTTGGAGAAGGGACTGAGGATGGTTTCTTTACATTTTAAAGTATCTTTACGTACCAAGGTGAATGATAAGTGCAGTTCTAGGGTCTACACTAAGCTTTGGTAAAACAACTGTTTCCTCCTCTTGAGGGAAGTAGTTAAACCATCTGATCAAAGAATTTCTTAGGGATAGCTCATCCACTGGCCCGCCCACTTTCTTTAGCCTTTGTTCTAATCTTAGCTAAGATTTCCATTTGGCCTTAATTACTGATTGCTGAGCGTTGCCAGTCAATTGCATTCTAACCTTGAGAACGACTGCAAGATACCGTGAGTCATTTTCTTCTCCCAGTGCTTGTGGTCTGTTGGTTTAGCCCTCACATCTTCCTTTTCTCCTTGAAGTGGTGGGTGGTCCCTATGCTGTGTATAGACGACAGGTCTTCCTGTAATTTTGATGCCACTGTTCTCGTCTGTTTATTAGAAATTGGGCTTGCAACTGTATGCCTAATTTGTGGCAACATCACAGCCTTTTCTAAGTAATAAACAACTCGGCATCCTTGCTGGTAGCTGTTTTGTTATTATACTTCATAGCCATTATTGTGTACAAGTGACTTGTGACTTGCCTGAGGCGTCACATATGGTGATTTTTGTGAAACAGAGTTCTCTACCTCAGATGTATTTCCCTCTCCTTAACTTGTATTATATTTGGGTCACTTGTTCAGTTCTTAGACACGTAGTATTTGAGAAGTAAGGTCTAATGGAATAACTACTTGTTTCCCAATTCTCTTTTGCTCTTTACTTAATTAAAACAAAAACAAAGAAACCTTTCTTCACTACTTCTGCTCCTCCCCAAAGACACAATTTTTAAGAGAGTTCCTAAGTGTCTGCCTGTACACATAAGATTCTGAATACAGAAACAAGATGTGTTGACAGTACTAGCCTCCCACTGAATCCTTGGAGGAATGCATTTATTCTACTTCTTAATATTTTCTTAGTTGCATAAACAGACACTTTTCTTGGAAAAGTACTTCTGGGGCCCTGGTGAAGATGTTTGACAGTCCTGATCAAAAATATAAGATCTATTTCTTGTGGCTTTCCCATATTACAAAACTACTGTTCTCCAGAACCCAGTGCCCATGAGCTCTCTGTCTGTTGTCTCTCATGTTTGCCTGCTTTCATCCAAGTATCTTTATGGAAAATATTGGCACATTATCTGTACCTTAGGATATAGAAATTTCTGGTTGCCTACTGTTGTATTTTCAGCCATGGCTCACATTTGTTAGATTGATATCTCTAACACAATGCATGGTGCCACATCCATCATTGTGGGATAAAGTGCTTTGCACTGCAGTTAGTTGCCATCTAGACTCTAAACCAGGTCACAGTTTGAACTTGGGTCTTTCTTTTAGTTCATATTTGGTTTACATCATTGACTCTTCGTGTGGTTCCACGAAGCAAGTCTCTTGAGGCTGCTTTGACATTATAAGTTACAAAATCTAGGATCACTCTATTTATTATTGATCCACATGATCATTCAGTAAACAGTCAAGTTTTAACTATTCTTCTGGCAATAGAAATAGGTCAAATAAACAGTAAGACATACCCCTGAATTCTCAGATTTTCCAGGGTAATTGGTGACCTCATAGCATATTTTGAAATTTCAAGAGAAGTTCTGATGACAAATATTTCATGGATAAGATTATTGCTGCAGAATTTTTAAAAATGTATTTGTTTTTGCAAGAAAACATTTATTTTTAGATTATAATAGAATTGCATCATTTTTCTTTTCTATTTATTCCCTCCAAACCCTTCTCTATCCTTCTCCTTGCTCTCTTTCAAATTAAACACACATGTACACACATGCACACACACACTTTAAAAATGAATCTTTTTAAATAAATATATTCTTATTAATTTAAAATAAAATCTTTGATTGCTATTAAATATTGAAATATAAATGCTGAGACTTGCTTCAGGTAGCCATATGAGCAGTCATGTCCACTTTAATTCCTACTCCTTGTCCTTAGCTGCATGGAAGGGGTGTTAGAAACACACGTTGACCCCTGGTTCTGTTTCCCTTGATAAGTGACAATGTTATCAAAGGTAGGTCTTAAGGAAGTGGGTCTTTCAGATGTAGTGACTCTTGAGGTAGATTGCAAATAACAAGTGATGGAAGAGAGATCTCTCAGTGGGGATGCCATTGCCTGGGTTTTAGCTCTTTACTTCACCGGTTTGAGAAAGAATAGGAGATAGAACTGGTAGAAGAAAATCAATCGTAGTATGATCATAAGAGGGGTGAGCAGTAGCTCAGCCTCTCATGAGAAGACCTGGACATCATAGCTTGCACGGTGGCATAGTGAGGCTGCCAGACTTTAAAGACTCCAAATAGTACAGCAACTTGTTTCATATATATGCATCTTTTTTATTGCCCGCCAAATTTGTGTTGGTGTGTGCTGGATATAGGCAAAGGTGCTGGGTATTTGTGCTCTGGGAGAGAACACCCTACTCATGAGCAAATAGGCTTTGTTTTGTAGGAGGGTCATGATGGTTTTCTGATAATCTTTGGTTGCTCTGTCTGTTAGGAGAGGAGACCTGGGTTACGGGAATGTGGAAGCTGACAGACTGCAGAGTGCTGCAATGAGGTGGCAGCAGACTCACAAAAAAAGATTTGCAATCGCTACATTGATATAAAAGCCAAGAATGATACAGTCTGGTCTCACCACCCCCAGGAAGCTGCATACTCTAGCTCAGCTTACCTATATTCCCAGTACGACTTCTTCGCCTCCTTCAGACTTTGCTGTGTTCTAGAACATCTGGGATCGGTTTCAAATTCTGTAGTGAAACACAGCTTCCTTCCTCTGGCTTGCTTAGGTCCCTTTGCCTGGTATCTCAGTGTTCAGTTGCTGTGAAGAGACATCATGATCATGACAACTCATATAACAGAAAGTGTTGAATTGGGTTTTGCTTACATTTTTAGAGGTGTAGTCCATTATGAACATGCGGGGAAGCTAGCAAACACGTTTCTGGAGAAGGAGCTAAGAGTTCTATATCTAAATCTTCAGGAAGGAGGAAGAGAGGGTGACACTGGGCCTGGCATAAGCTTCTGAAAACCCCAAAGTCCACCCCCAGTGACACACATCTTCCAACAAAGCCACATATATCCCAACAAGACCATACCTCCTATAGTGCCACTCGTTGATACCTAAACATTCAAATCTACGAGCCTATGGTGGTCATTTTTATTCAAACCATCACACCTGGATAAGCCCTATGTTTTCTCATTCTAAAACTGTCAAATAAGCCATTCATCACTTGACATTCATTCCTTTTGTCCTGAGAATTTACACCTTGATTCCTTCCTCCTCACAATACACTCGGATATTGAATTATGGCAAAAAGAAGTACAATCCATCATATTTCTTGACTTCTTTGCCTGCTTAAACCTGAAAAAGTAACACAGTAATGACTGAGGTTTCTCTGTGGAGATCACGCGCTCCTAAACTTTGTAATTTTAAAATGTCTTAGTAGGGAAAGGGTTAGGTAAAGACGTTTATGCAAACAACCCACTTCCTCTTACCATAATGAGGCAGCCCTTCCTCTCTGTCAGGTCTCTAGACAGATTTGAGAAGTGTTGATTTTCAGGTTGATCAGCTGACTTGTTTACTGGAAGCTTATCCCTTGTTGGAAGTTGGAATAGCTCCTTACATCTAGTTTCTGTCTCTCTCTTTGCTATAGGTGTGTCTGGCCATTTCTGATGCAAGGTTTCCTGTTTTCCTCTTAGCTCCTGTACCAGACATTAATTATCAAGGCATAAGATTACATTTCTCCTCAACTCTTTTATGTGTACTTATCTTTATTTATTTATTTTTTTCTGGGTAGGCTGTGACATTGTGACATTCTGAAGTGAAAGTATTTATAATTCTCATTTTTGTTAGATTAATGTACAGATTGTGTTGTTAGATTAATGTAGATTGGAGTGCCTTTCTCTCTATCAGGCACTGACACAATTAATACTTATGTATTACAGAACTCTTAGGAGGTTATGAATTTGGAAAATTAATAGAGTGGAAACAGATGCTGAGAGATTAAAAAGGTACCACTTTTTATGTAAAATGTGAACTCATTTATCTGATTCTAAGAACAAAATATTGCTCTTTCAACTGAAGCACATGACTACTCTTGAAGCTAAATATATTCTATTAAGTGAACTAAGGCATTGATTATATAGATGTGCATGACTTCCATTTTCTTTGTAAAATGAGTGTAAGGGAGGACACAGTAAAAGAACTGAACTAAACCACTCTGTGGGTAGAAATAAAAGTTTGAGGAACTTACCTCTGAGGAGACAGAGAAAAGCAAAATAGCAGAAAAGCAAGCAGGGTTTTATGACAGCAGGGTTTCTTTGAGCTGCTCCAGGCTGTTTGGACTGACCTGGAACTAGATGCCCCGGCCCAAGATAGTTGACCTTTGTGAGAGAATTAAGGGAGGCTTCTGGGAACAGAGCTCCACCTAAAGAAATATGCTTTCCTGGTGAACACAGAAACCTCCCTCTTATGGGAGTCACAAGGAATGCTGAATTTATCCGGTAACAATTCTTTTCATTATCTGGTCAGAGTTCTTCTGTTTAGGATATCATGGTGGTAGCGGGAAATAACAAAGATCATGACAGATTTTGATGTATGAATAAAATGGTCTAATAGAGTAATTTAACAATCAATAGGAAGAAGAATTAATTGACTAAAACCTCCTGTCACATCTCTAAGTTTCTGAAGTATTTCAAAAAGCCAAATACTGAGCTGTACTACAAGGCAGTACATTTTAGCCTCTTTAAAACAAAAACAAAAAATAAAACAAAACAGAAGAAAACAAAACAAAAATCTTTGTCTATATAGACCTCCTGAACTCATGGAATGAGTTTGGTGGTGTTCCTTTCCTTTTTATTTAGTGTAATGGGTTGAAGGATAATGGTATTAACTCTCCTTTAAAAGTCTGGTAGAAGCTGATGTTGAATCTTTTCAGGTTTTGGCTTTTCTGTTAGGAGACTATAACATTGCTTCAAATGTTTGCTTGTTGTTGATCTGAAGTTTACGTCCTGTTAGTTTGTTTTAACAAGCCTGCTGCTGTATCTAGAAACTCACCTGTTTTTTTCTTCTAGGCTGTTCAACATTTTTGGAATATGTTTGTAAACTACTTCCTAATGACCCTGTGGATGTTATTGGTACCTGTTATTATGCTCCCTTTTAAAATGTATACTTTAATTTATTTATTCATTCATTTGTTTGTTTTTTTAAAGATTTATTTATTATTATAAATAAGTACACTGTAGTTGTCTTTAGACGCACCAGAGGAGGGTGTAGATCTTATTACGAGTGGTTGTGAGCCACCAGGTGGTTGCTGGGATTTGAACTCAGGACCTTCAGAAGAGCAGTCAATGCTCTTACCCGCTGAGCCATCTCATCAGCCCCCAATTTCTAATTTAATAACTAGGCTCTTCTCTCTCTTTTGGTACAAAATTCGTCAATATCTTTTATGGTTTTACAGAACAATCTCTTTGTTTAATTTATTCCATCAGTCTCCGTTAACTTTTACCCTCATCTTTATTATTTTTTCCATGCATTGCCTTTGAATTCACATTACTTTTGTTTCATTAATACCTTGAAGTACACCAAAGTAATCATTTGAGATTTCTCTGATTTTAAAAAATTGATTAATTAAAATATTATCATTGTACATATTCATTGTACATATTACTGTTTCACATATGGACACTTTCATGGTTTATGATTGTCCTTTCTTGCCGTTGATTTCTAGTTATATTATACTATGACCTGAAAAAACAAAAACAAATCATTTTTATGCTTTTGAATTTGTTAAGACTTTCTTTTAAAAAAATTATTTATTTATTTTATGTATACAAGTACACTGTAGCTGTTTCCAGATACAACAGAAGAGGGTATCAGATCCCATTACAGATGGTTGTGAGCCACCATGTAGTTGCTGGCAGTAGAACTCGGGACCTCTGGAATAGTAATCAGTGCTCTTAACTGCTGAGTCATCCTTCTAGCCCAAGACTTTCTTTATGACCTAAAATTTTATTTACTCCGAAGAAAATCCCTGGGCTGGTGCAAAGAGTTCGATGCAATACTATTGTAATATGTCTTTTTTTCTCTTGGCGTGACACAAGTGTCCCATCACTGTCTTGGAGTACAGAATACCCAGGACATGTAGTCATGAAAACAAAATAATCAGAATAATGCTTAAATAGCTACATCTATGATAACATTCACTGAGCCATTAACACTCTATAACAGGAAGAATGGAGGGTCACAAGACACTCATTAGTATTCCAGGTATTAGGTACCCAGGAAGTATCTAAGAGTCCTAGGAGATAGGCAGGAGGTTGGCTTACTGAGGGCATGTCCCCATAATTCAGACTTGATTCTATAAAATTACTATCTCTGGTGAGGTGATCCCTTGCAGTGATGCAGTTGTTTTGAGGTCACCTAGCTAAGTAAATCCTCACCCATGCATCTTAATCAAGGCCAATAAATTCACTGGTGAAATACTTATTTTGGTATGTTGTCAGTGCCTTACATGAGGATAAAAGGCCTTTGTTATTTCTATTTGGGAAAAGTCAATGCATCATGTATTGCATAGATTCATATAGGATCTGGGCTGTTGAAGTGGTGGCAGAATTTTCTTTATGCTATATTTTTCTTGTTTCATGCCTTGAAAAATGGGGACAGACTTGTGGACTATGAGGAATAAGCAAGCAAAGAAAGCTTTCTTAGTCCAAAAGTAAAGGGTAAAACTCTTGGCTGTTGAGAAAGAACCCCAAAGGCAGTTGCTGGGACAGGGAAAGGGGATAGCAGGCACTTACATACCTTGAGGTAAGAAAGGCATTGGATTGTATATGTTAATAAAGTGAAAAGTTTGAGAGCCACCTGCAGGATAACATAGAAGAGTCATTGTTGTGGAGGGCCGTTCAAGAACCAAAGTCACCTGCGCATGCACATGCACAGCATAGCTGATATCTGAAGGCAGCATTCCCTTGATCTTGTCTTCCATCCCTAATACTCCCCATTCCCCATAGTTAGTTCATGATGCTGTTCTACTGTTTTTATTTAATTTGCTGAGCACTTCGTTTATAACGTCTCTATTGTTTCCTTCTCAAAATCTTAATTTCCTGGCCTAATTTCTCATTCATATTGCTAGCTTTCTTTTACTTCAAGTTTTTATTATTGAGCACATATGTTAGGGGGGCGGGGAGAGCGGAGAGTGAAGGAAAGAGGACAGGGGAAGAAAGGAGAGAGGTGAGGAAAGGAGAGAGGTAAGGAAAGGGGAGAGGGTGCATTTCTTGGCATATGGGGTTTCAGGATCAAACCTAAGCTGCCAGACTTGAACACTGAGTATTCTCACCTGCTGAGCCACCTCCTTGGCCTACTGATGACTCATTCATGCTGTTGAATTTCATCTGTGTTGCTGATTTTTTTCATTCATGTTGCTGATTTTTCCTTATCTATGTTGCTGAATTAATCTCTATTTCATTCATCAGCTTGTTCCTGTTTGACTTTCCAACTATGTCGTGATCAGTCACTGAGTGTGCCTAGAAAAAGAAAAACCAATGCATTAGGGGAATTTCTCACCAGCAGTCACATAGTTATGGAAAGTCACAATGCTACCAGGAAATATATCTATATATCAGGTAAAAGTAGAAAAAAATTTTCATATGAATATAAAAAATGACACACTTAATCAATAAAACTTGTAATGCCTATCAGTTATTCAATGATGTTAATGCAATAGAACTTTGTATGAATGAAATCTTAATACTATTATTGAAAAGTCTTGAGATACTTCTGTCTGGTAGAAAAATAAGTATAATTGCCCCATAAGTGACAGATGAAAACCTTGGTAAGAAAACAGCTATAACTGTTGTTATATGTTTATATCGAATGTCCAGGAGTCCAGAGGAAAAATGAAGTAGGGGAATAGAAGAAAGTAAAGCTATATAGCAAAATTTCTATAAGATAAAATGACATTATCAGATAGGAAACATATGCTAATGTGATAAGAGATGAATTCAGATGGTACCAGGCTGGTATTTATAATACATGTAAAAGGAAAATCAAAGTCCAGCTAGCAATGATCAAGTCTGATGAAAAAGAAAAACCTATTTGATTCCTGTAAGAAACCTACTTCAAAGAATAAAAGGTTAAAGAGATAAGATGTAGAAGATATATTAAACTAATCATATGAAAAAAGCTAGAATGGTCAAATTAGTATTAAATTAATTAGGCTTCCAAGGGAAGAATATTACTAGAAATTAAATATGCCATTTTATAATAAAGGTAAATTTAACAAGGGAAAACTAAGAACAAAAAAAAAATTACCAAATATTACAGCATAAGTATTTATATAACAACAAGTAAAAACAAACAAATCCCAGTACTTTGGAGAGAGTTGGATATTTGTGAGTTTGAGGTCAGCTTGGTCTAATGAGTTGCTGAGCAGCCAGGGCTACATAGCAAAACCCTGTCCAAAAATGCAATTATCATATGTGTGTATGCACATATACAAATACACTGTTATATTTTTATTTACCTTCTCTATGTAATTGATAGGAAAATAAGTAAAAATATTAGTAAAAATATATAAGACCTTTATAACACTATTAGCAGCTTGATGTAATTAAAATTGATATAATAACCCCATTATGATTAAGGGAAACATCACACATTCTGTCTAAGTACACACAGAACATTTAACAAGATAAATGTTCTTGTTTAAGTTCAAAAGGATCCAAATCATACAAAGTATTTTTCTTAAAGAATTAAATTCAAAATCAATACCAAAAACACCTTTTAACAATCTCCCATAATTTTGAAACTAAATATTGCGCTCCTGATTGGCTCATGTGTCAAATAAGAAATCAAACATTATTTCCCTGTCTCTTCTTTCTTTTCCTCTTTGCCCCATTTTTGTCCGTTTGTTTTTAAAAGGAAGGCTTTTGAGTCACAATTTGAGTGTAGCCCATCATAGCAGAGACGTTGCAGCAGAGACCTGAGGTAGCTGGTCACATTGCATCTGGAGTTAAGAGGTAGAGGAGACAAGATGGCTGGATGGTGGTGGCATAGCCCTCTAATTCCAGCTCTTGCCAGGCAGAGAAAGGCAGATCTCTGAGAATTCGAGGGCAGCCTGGTCTACAGAGTGAGCTGGACGAATGCTCTAGCTTCTACTTAGCACTTTTTCTCCTTGTTGTTCTGTCTAAGCACACTGCTTGTATGATACTACGTACCACAGTCATTCAAGACATTTCCTATCTCTTAGAGAAATTGAATTTATGATTAAAAATCTCATGAGACCTATCTACTTCACTAGACTATTCTGCCAAAAAATTGAGGGAGAATTCTAATTATGTAAGAACTTTTCTAGGATGTGGAGGGGGTAGGAATATTTCCTAGATTTCTGAGAGATGGTATTATTTTAATATCAAAATCAGACAAACACATTCTTTAATTTTAATTTTTATTTGCTTATTTGTGTGTGTGTGTGTGTGTGTGTGTGTGTGTGTGTGTGTTGCCTAAGAAAACTTTCTAACCTTTTGAGGCAGGGTCTTCTCTTTTATTGTGTCAATTTAAAAAATTATTTTTTTCTTTTTGAGATTATTATATAACTGCATCATTTCTAATTTCCATTTTCTCCCTCCAACCCATCCTTTATACAAAATTAAACATGAATGTATACAAATAGAAATAGAACTTTGAAACATATCATTTACAATATCACAGACAAGAAGTACAAAGTAATTAGGCACCAATTTGAAATGGAAAAGTAGTACAAAATTTGAACATTGAGGACTACAAAATATTGCTATAAAAAAGAAAAAACTAAAGATGGTAGAACTAAACCCACTCAATTTGTGAATAGAAGATCAATATTAAGATATCTGTGACTTGAGCCAGTTAACACAATTTCACTGTCCTATGATGCCTTTCAAAATGCTTACATTAATTCACAACCCAACCTTAAGATTTGTTGAAAAATACAAAGGACCTTCAGGAAGCAAAAACTTTAAAAAGAAGAAAAAGAGACACATATTTGCAACAGTAATCAAAGCCTCATTAGACCAACATAATGACAAAGACAGATCACTTCTAGGACAGGGGAATTAAGTTTCCTCAAACAAGGGAATGGTTACTCTCTAACCTGTTCAGCAGGTTGCTTCAAAACAGTGATTCACAGATACCCACTCTCAGTACTAGCATGCCCTGGAAGCCTTTGAGATGATGCGATTATGGAGCTTGTGCAAGAGCTACTAGCCATATACTCCAGGGTAAGATGCTGGTGTCTATTTTCACAGGCTTTCTGGGTGACAATGATGCATGTTAAAGTTGGAGGAGAGTTACCCACAGCTTCCTCTTGCTAGAAATCTGTCAATATTTGAGAGACAGGAAAAATGTTCTGCAGACAGTACCAGGCTTCAGGGACTCGAGTGAAGGCTGACGGCCTTTGTCCAAGAAATCCACATTAAATTTTATTCCAAATGTTGCCAGGCTGAGCTGATAAATAAAAAAATAAGATAATTTCAAGTCTAGTCATGAGGACACTGATGATAATTTTGCTTGATGGTAAACAAACAGCTTTATCAAACACAGTATGTTGCTTAGAATTAACACTCTGTAAATAGATGCTTAAGAAAAATATGAAAGTTGTAAAAGAAACTCAGAATTCTAAGCCCTACACTATATCTTTAAAAATCCTCCTCTCCTACTCTCTCTCTCTCTCTCTCTCTCTCTCTCTCTCTCACACACACACACACACACACACACACACACGTACACATACACTATAAGCACACATATTCATAATGATATTTCATACTTCATGAGACAGGATAAAAGGGGAGTTTTGATCACTTTTATAAACCAGAGGTGAACCAACCAAAGCCATGGAGGGACCCATGGCTCCAGCTGCATATGTAGCAGAGGATGGCCTTATCAATGGGAGGAGTGGCCCTTGGTCCTCTGAAGGCTAGATGCCCCATGTAAAGGAATGCCAGGGCTGGGAGGCAAGGGGGGGGGTGGGTGGGTAGGGGAGCACCCTCATAGAAGCAGGGGAAGGGGAGACAGGATAGGGAGTTCTCAGGGAAAATGGGAAAGGGGATAGCATTTGAAATGTAAATAAATAAAAGGATTTGATCCCTCTGAAAAATAAAAAATAATAAAAACCAGAGGTGAAGTTCTATGGGGGATGTTTTTGAGTTCTGAACTATATTTTGCTGGGGGGGAGGGACACATTTAAATGAATTAGAAATTTGAGTAGCTCTGATGCTAAACGACTACTTCTAGTTCTAACCCAAGCATCTGAAAATAAACAAGACCAAATGAGTAAGCAGGTTCATAGTATGGTCTTATGTTCTGGCATAAGGGCGTGCTTTATCCCAATAGTCAAAGTGACTTCATCTCAGGTAAAACAAAGGAAAGGGTAAGGAGGGTAAAAAGGGGCTAGTATTTGCACTTTCTGTTTCTATAGAAAGAACTCTGCTTCTTCCAAACAC
>JADRCD010139864.1:0-14542 GCA_019843815.1 Montemys delectorum | reverse complement strand
TCACCTTCACAACCTCCCCCCTCACCTCTACAACCTTCTCCCTCACCTCCACAACCTTCTCCCTCACCTCCACAACCTTCCTCCTCTCACCTCTACAATCTTTCCCCCTCACCTCCACAACCTTTCATCCCTCACCAGTTGTGTCTTCAATCCATGGGCCCCAGTTGCACCATCTGTGTCATTCCAGATATGCTGTGCTGGGTCACATCTGCACAGTTGCTTACATAGTTCACCCTTTCTTTCCTTGATTTTTTTTTTTCTTTGTAGGCTAGGTTGGCCTCAAACTTGCAATCCTTTTGCCTCAGCCTCTTGACTGCTAGGGTTATACACATGCAGCATCAATGTCTGTCCATTGCACCTCAGAGTTTAACCTCTACTCCACGTTTTATAAAGCTAACCCTTCTCTGACTTCCTCTCAAGTCAAAAAATCAATAACATATTCTTATTTTTGTAACATTTTATTTATGTGTTTTGTGTGTGGGAGTGGCGGTCAGAGGAGAGCTAGCAGAGAGCACTTCTCTCCTTCCACCATGAAGGCCCTGGAGATCTAGCCATCACAATGGGTCATAGCTATTTATGTATGTGCGTGAATACATGCGCACCTATTTGTCTTTCTGTCCGTCATCTATCTCTTCTTAGCTATCACATGCATTCCCAGAAACAAGGCTGTGTTCCCCCTGTTCCATCTACCTAGATAAAGTGTGACTAACCAATCATGCACAGGTCCCCAGGGCCAGATATTTGAACCTTTCTTCCACACGCCAATGTACGGTGTAATCTCCCAGCCCCTGAACTCCTTTAGTCCTTTGACATTTCCAAAGCCTTTGGGCCCCTAACTGTATGCATCAAGACATTCTGGGTCACGAACCCACCGGGGCTCTGGAAGACATTTTGGCTTTTCGAGGGAAATGCCAACACTCAATGTCTGTTGTATACCGTGCAACCTTTACCTTGTAGTTGTTCACATGACAAACTTTCTCTGAAATGACATCAGCTCTTTATAACGCTGGATTTTCGACATTCTTTACAAAGAAAAGACAACGTGGCGATCAGTATGGAGAAGGAAAGTGGCCATATGGGATCAGACCTGGAGCTCCTGCTGGACGGGACCCTGTGCGATCAACACAGTCCACCTGCTCTGAGAAGAAAACTAGCCCCGTGGTTTATGGGTAAAATTACCGCGTGGTGCAGTTAAGGAAGCAACTTAGCTGTCAGGACGTGGCTGCTTATTAAGTTGTTGGGGGCCTAATTAGCCCCAGGGATACCGGTCATTCAGAAGTCACTAGGACATTGAGGGTTCAGGGAACCAAGAAGGTTCAGGAACGTCTACCATATGGTGCATCACCAACTCAGGTTTGTGCTTCAAAGGGATGAGCTGAGGTTCAGGCCTCCTCAAGACATCTGGCTTCACAGGTTAGTGCTGTGGAGGAGATGCAAGCGTCCCGGCCCACCACCTGCTTCCCAGGGATGTGGCGACTCTGTCAGCAGTCTAGTCTAGTGAAGCTCATCAAATAATAAAAGCTTTGCCCATTTGTGGAAAATGCCTCCAAGAAAAAACCCTGGAGTCCTGTTGACTGATGTGTTTCTCTCAGACCTGTCAGTGAATCTGTCAGCAAACCAAGACTTTAAATTCTCCCCAGCTCTCCTCCCCACAAGTGACCGGCATTTTTCACCTAATTTGTCTTGAAGGTTTCTTGGTTGATGTCTTCGCCTGGGCTCTTCTTCAGTTTTTCTTTCTACTCTACATGCACAGGGATCCTCTAAAATATAGACCAAGCTATTCTAATTTAAAAACAAAAAGCCAAAACAAAAATATAAAAAGTCAAAAGTTGTCCTGAGAGAGGTCGACAGATAGATTGGTTAAGTGTAACTTTTCTCACTGCGCATGCCCACTGGTCCTCACACAGCCAGCACACGCAAGCCTCTAACTACGCATGCCCACTGGCTGACAGTACTCACAAATCCCAGCCTCCAGCCTTTTGCATCTCAGGATGCTTCCTCCCAGAGCGTCTTCCACAGGGTGTACCACACCTTCGTCAGGTTTTACCACTAGCATGTCTCTTCAGTGAAGCCTTCACTCACCAAGCTGCATTGTCTGTTTCGTACCCTGGATGTACATACCTCAAGACGCTGACACTACTGAGAGAAGCTAAAAGATCTAAGGAAATACAATTCCTACGATAAAGTCTGGAATCATTTAGAGAGAGAGAGAGAGAGAGAGAGATGTCACAGCTGCTTGCTGCAGAGCTGTGTGTAGGATGAGCCTACCGGCTAGGTAGAAATGTGAAAAGGGAATTTGTAAGACTGTTTTGGCAAGAATTCTAGCCAGTTTTTAAAACACACTTATCGAGTGAGATAAATTATTAAGAGTCTAAAAGAATCACCTAAAATGTTACACTAAGAGGAAAAGCATACGCTAGAATGGTGTATGATAAAGGCAATACCAAGTGAAATGAGAGAGAAACACTGTAACCCTGTGGCTCAGCCCAGGAGACTCTCAGTCCTCATGTGTGATCCTTGACACACACTAGACTCGTCCGTGGAGAGGAAGCCTCATTGAGAGAACGCCTCCGTCATATGCCCTGTAGGCAAGTCTGTGGGCCTTTTTTATTTATTCATTTATTAATGATTGATGTGGAAGAGCCCAGCCTGGTCCTAGGTTGTATTAAAGCAAACTGATCAAGCACGAGGAGCAAGCCAGTCTCTCCATGCCTCTGCTTTGGTTCCTGCCTTGAATTCCTGGTCTGACTTCCCCTCAGGATGGTTAGGATGTGTGGACCAAATAAATCCTTTCCTCCCCAAGTTGCTTTTGGTCAGTGTTTTACCACAGAAACAGAAATTTAACCAAGACACCATTTTAAATCCATGGTGCCTATGGGAAGGGTGCAAAGTAGCTTTGCTCCACACAGCCACTCAGGGGCATGGTGCACATTGATTGGCACGTAGCCAGCAGATGGGAGGAAACAGTCCCAGGATTCCTCAGAGTCATTTAGCGCAAAAGAGCTTATCACTGATGCCTGCATCCCATTGGCCAGAACTGTGAAGACCATTGGGAACACCCTCCTCTGAGGAGGGCACAGGGCTCCTTCACCAGCTGGCTTTTCCTTCTCTGCCACAGTGGTTCCATTCATGTGATTTTCAAAGCCCAGGTTCCACTGCATGTTGATTACAGCACTATGTGTGTGTATGGGTATGTATGAGTGTATGTGTATAGTCTTCTGTTTGTTTACATGTGTGTTATGTATATGTGCATGCATGTATGTGTGTGCATGCTTATATGTATGTATGTCTATGTGTGAATATGTATGTGTATGTACATGTGTATATGTGTGTATATGTATATATTTGAGTGTATATGTGTGTTCTGTTTTATGTGCATGCTTATATGTATGTAGTATATGTGTGTGTATATGTGTGTATGTATATATGTATATGTTTGGGTATATGTGTATATTCTTTTGTTTGTATTTATGTGTATATATGTGAGCATGCATGTACGTATGTGCATACTTATATGTATGCATGTATGTGTTTATGATATCACTGATGTGTATGTGTATGTATGTATATGTGCATGTGTATATGTGTGTCTGTGTATGTGTATATATGCATAAGTATATATATATGTATGTATGTATATGTGTGTCTGTGTGTCTGTGTATGTGTGTATATGCATATGTATGTATATATGTGTGTGTGACATGCATGTATATATGTGTGTATATGTGTGTATGTATGTATATATGTTTGCATATGTATATGTGTGTATATATGTGTGTGTATGCATGTATATATGTGTGTGTATATGTGTGTATGTATATGTATGTATATACATGTGTATATATGCATATGTATATATGTATATGTATGTATATGTGTGTACATGTGTGTGTGCGTATGTCTGTATATATGTGTGTGTGCATATGTATGAATATATATGTGTGTATGTATATATGTATACATATGTGTGTATGCATATGTATGTATATATGTGTGTGTATGTATATTTGTGTATGTATTTATTATTGTTCAGTGCTCATATCAAAAACTTCCTAGTGATAAGGACTAGGTCTTTTAAACAAATAAAAACACATGCAAAAAAATATAACTATCTCTCATGTTTTATCCAAAGGGTTTCTACAAAGGCATTTGTGTCTTATCATTTAACAATGTATCTGAGAAATCTTTTCATGTTCACACATAGCAAGTTTCCATGCTCTTCATTTAGCTGTATGATATTTCACTGTGTGGGTGTTTTGTAATGTATCAAGCAAAGGAATGTCCCACAATCCCCTTTGTTCAGTGTAGTATTTGATATATAAGACATTACTTTACAATGCCCTCAGGAGACAAAGCATATGAACACAGGCACGGGGAAAGCCCCAGCTGTAACGTATTACCAGAGCCAAGGTTTTAAAGGGCAATTGTCCAATCAGTGAGTGAGTCACAGGTCCAAAAGCCCAGCTTCAGAAACTGGCAGGCTACTGGGGTGCCCTCAGGTGAACTGTTCCCCCTGCACCTCTGCATCTCTGTCATCAAATATGGAGCCGTTATTTCTCCTGTCTATGGGACAGAACACCTTCCAGGAGTCACTGGAGGAAGAAGGACTTGCTTGGGTCACAGATCCAAAGACATCACCCTGCTGACAGGGAGGCCTGCTGCTGGGGCTCTGTCATGGCCACAAGAGCCTGTGACCTGTTTGTTGACATCTGGCAGATCAGACAGTAGGGCTTGGGAGCTGAAGCAGAGCCAGGCCGTAACTCATGAAGGCCTGAGCACAGTGACCTGCATCTGCTAGCTCAACCCCAGGATCTGAGGTCCCACAACTTCCCCCAGCTGCACCGCCAGCAGAGGGCAATGTGCTCAAACACCGCTGGGAATGTTTTGTCTTTGGGCCATCATCAAATGGCAGTAAGGAATTGAGACAATTCATATGAGGCAGGTCCTGGTGTGTGCCCAGACACTGAAGGGGAAGAGACATCAACAGGAGCAGGATCTGAAAGGGACGGAGTTGTCATGAGCAGAGGCACAGAGATGAGACCCATAGGCCTGGATTCCAGACACCAACACACAACATGTGTGGCTAAGTGTGCACAGTCTCCTGAGGAGTAATGCCAGTGGACTCAGAGGTATGGACTCTACTGGCTTTTGGGTTAGAGGCAGGATCTTACTGTGGGTCCCTGGCTGGCCACAGATTCAAATCCTCCTGCCTTGGCCTCTGCAGGACTAGATGCAGATTTTAATAACAAACTCTTTTATTTATTTATTTATACACTCCAGATTTTATCCACCCCCCCCATCCACCCTCCGACTGTTCCACATCCCAAACCTCCAATTTCCCCGCCCTCCACCCCACCTGACCCCTAAACTCCCTGGAGCCTCCAGTCTCTTGAGGGTTAGGTGCATCATCTCTGAATGAACACAGACCCAGTAGTCCTCTGCTATACGTGTTGAGTCCTCATATCAGTGGGTGTATGCTGCCTGTTTGGTGGTCCAGTGATAACAAACTCTTAATACCACTGTAGAGCCCAGGATGGCAGGGCAGTGTGTCTGTCAGGGAGGGAGGATGGCGTAGCAGTGTTTGTGTACAGGGAGATGGCATGGCAGTGTGTCTGTCCAGAAGATGTCACAGTAGTGTGTCTATCTGGAGAGATACTTTTAACAAGGACAATTTAAAATGGATCTGGATGAGAGAAAGAGCGAGGGAGCCAACTCTCTGATCTGACTTTTTATGTTGGCTTGGTTACTTTATAAGCTTAGTCTGGTCTGGTCTTGCCTTTACTCTTTAGGGTGTGAGTGTTACGAGCCCTTCTGCAGAAATAATGGGTGTGAAGAGGTTAAGTATATTGCCCATGGCTAGAGAGCAATGGGCTGGAAAAGTTAAATATAATCCTAAACTGGGCATAATGGCACATGCCTTCAATCCCGGTACTCAGGAGGCAGAAGCGGGTGACTCTGAGTGTGAGGCCAGCCTGTGCTACACAGAAAGTTCCAAGCCAGCCGAGGTTACACAGTGAAACCACCTAAAATATAAATTACATAATGCATGTGTGTGTGTCTGTGTGTGTGTGTGTGTCTGTGTGTATATGTGAAATTATCTTACTCCAAGCAGACTCATAAAGCTAATAAGAACAGATGACTAAGGTTTCAGGAATTTTGTGAGCATTTTGCTTTACATAGTCTTATTAAGTAAATGATGCAAAGTTAGATTTTAGCAAATTCTATGGAAGGTCATAAACATTACCAAACTGCCTCTTCCTGTCCTCGCTGTTGATAATGCTCTATGGCATTTACCTCCCTTGTCTGTGTGTGCATGTATGCGAGTGTGTATGTGCATGTGTGTGCACAGGTGTGGTGTGTGTGTGTTGTGAAGAACGCCATACAGTGGTATTACTATTCATCTCTCCCCACCTCCACCGTAAGAAAGGTCATACTGAGAACAGATTGGCCAAGCCTCTCAGGCCTGCAATGCCTCCTACAAAACAGGCTGAACCTATCGTTCAGTCAGCTGTCTCACAGTATGAAGACAGCAATGGGAAGTGATGCAGGTATGTGACCATGCCTCGTCTCTATGGGTGTTACATTTGCCTACCGCGGAAGCACCATGGAAATACCCCACTATCTCTGTTTCCACGCTGCATTTCCTCTGAAAGTAGATAAAATATGAGCCACTTCATGCCAGAAGTGTGCTAACATGTCATTTGCAACGTAGGATTGGCAAAGGGCATTCATAAAACTCAGGAAAGAATCTTTAAAATGTTGTTAAGAATCAACCAACAACTCATTTAACTCAGATTATTATACAGTTTGTGTAAATCATCTGTTGCACATGTGCTCTGTGTACATCACGTGCTGCACATGTGTTCTGTAGCCCTTCCATGGAAGATGCATGAACATCTTCTCACCCCAGACAGGGGACTGATGGCAGACCAAAGGGTGGGTGCCACCAACAGCCAGACGATCAATTGGAGTTACAGGAGTGTGTGTGTGTGTGTGTGTGTGTGTGTGTGACAGCCATTACACGTGTGTGCAAGTCTGATGACAGCTTATGGGAGTTGCTCCTCTCCTTCTACTGTGTGGACTCTGGAAATGGAATTGAGGTCCTCAAGCCTAACAGCAAGTTAAACTTAAACTGAGCCATCTTTCTGGTCCTCGCATGCTTTATATCAGTGAAAATAAGTATAATAAGTATAATAACTACTTCTACTATACTAATAATATGCTATTGGTATACTTAATATATTACATATTAGATTTAATATATTAAGTATAATTATACCATTATATTAGATACATACTACATACTAATATATACTAAATAAATATTATACTTATAGTAGTAAGTATAATAATCCTGTATTAAAGTGGTTCTCAGGAAAAGGTTTGTGATAAAAATCACTGCTGGGATCTTTGGGGAAGGCAGCACAGTACATCACAGCAGGAGCTCACGACAAGGAAATTCACCCCAAGGTTCCCACAATTCCCAGCAGGGGCACATCTACCTTAACTGCCCTTCTAACTATGCCCCACTGGCTGTGCCCACAGCCATCCATGCCTGCTGCCTATTCCACCCCTCCTGTCTTCCTGCCTTTGTCCCCTACAAGATGGAGACCTCTGGTGTGTTTCCCACCTTTTGTTTTGTTTTGTTTTGTTTTGAGACACCAGACTAGCCCTGAACTCACAGAGATTCTCCTGCCTCCTGAGTGCTGAGATTACAGATGTGCACAACCATGCTTACTCATGTTTCTTTTTTAAAAACTGTTAACAGCGAAGAAAGAGTCGAGGATTAATCTTCCTTTTCTTGTGGGGATTATAAACATGGCTAACCAGCCAGCTCATAAGAAGTTTTCTTTATGGAGCTATTCCAGTTTGTGAAGAAGGGATGTTGTAGTTGAAACGATAGCATTATTTCCTAAAGAACTGGGAGTACATTGGACGGAATCACTGACTTCGCCAAAGGAGGCACAACCGTGCATTGTGTCAGTCTAAAAGAGTCCTTTCTGCTACAAAGCCAAGTACTAGGGACACACAAGAGATAGGAATATAGTGACACAGGCATGCAGCTAGCCAGTCCTGAGAGGACAGACAGTCCGTCTGTCTCAGGGTGGTTGCAGGGAAAAGAAATTGACTGAAAGAAGCGTGACAGGCTGGAGAGAGAGCTCAGCAGGTATGTGTGCTCCCTGCTGCTGCAGGGCATCACAGTTCGGGTCCCAGCACCTGCAGGGCAGTTCACAGTTGCTTGTAACCCCTGTTCCAGGGGATAGAGTGCCATCTTCTGGCCTCTACAGGCACTGCACATACACACAGACCAGGCTGTCCTCAAACTCAGAGACCACCTGCCTCTGTCTGCCTCAAGAGTGCTCAGATGAAAGGTGTACGCCACCATATCTGGCCAGAGAGTGGTTTCTTTAGCGAATCAAGGCTCCTGAAGAAATTGCTGAAGCCAGAGGGTGAAGAACTGCTTAAAAATATGACAAAGGATGTTCTCAAGACCCGGGAACCAGGGCTTCCCCTAGCCTTAATCAATCAATTAATCAACCAATCAATCTAGGTCATGGGAAACTTAAACATCTAAATTAATTATTGATTAAGTTTTAATTAATGACTAGGAGAATTGTGTAGCCTATTAACTAAACCAAGAATCCAAATAATAAAAGTCCATGTTGATAAAAGCAAGCAGGTAAACAATTAGGTAATTACTGGCTAAATAAATACAGAAGAATTAATTTTTTTTAGGAATGAGTATTTTAAAGCAACTTTTTCTCAATATAAAGTCAGTCATGTGTTATTATTAAATTTCCTTTGTTTTAATCCCAGCACTTAAGAGGTTGAGCCAGGAAGGCCAGGCTAGCCTGAGCTATGTAGCAAGTCTGGGATCAGCCTGGGCTACACACACACACACACACACACACACACACACACACACACACACACACTGAGTTTGATTACTATAAGGTGGGGAAGGAATCATATGTCCCCATTTAAGAACTTTACATTGGTGGATTTAGTCTTCACACAGTATATACAGGAATATCTGCAAACAAAAGAGACCAGAGAGAATGACAGGAAAACACAGTAAAATGTTCAAAGTTGGTAAACGCGTGTCACACGTATGCTGAATTCTCTCAAGTATTTCGCAATTTCTCTGGGAATTGGGAACTATTTCAAAGTTTTCCAAAACCTTAAAAGGTGAGACAGCTCAGAGGTTCAAGGCACTTGTCCGCAAGCCTGATGACCCCTGGATGACATTGGACCCATGGGTAGAAGGAGAGAGTCAACCTCTGCAGCATGCCCTTTGATCTCCACACACACTTACTTAAAAAAAAGTGTGAAAAAATATTCAAAAGGTAAAGAACTATAGTCTGCCTGGGACACTGCCAATCAAAGTAAGTCTCGGACACAAGCTGAAAGCTGGGGAGGTGGGGGCGGGGCGGGCGGGACTCTTAGTGTGGTCCTACCACAGGGCACATCACTATCTAGGTACGCGCCAAGTGCCCAAAGCCGCTGTATCACGACAGAGGCTGAGCCCCTGGTCCCCTCAGTCACTCTGCAGAGCCATGCTGGAAAGCATCTATCTGGGACAGCTGTTGTGCTTTGTGTTTTCTATTGTTGAACTACACATGGAGGTCTGAACCAACCATCTGTGGATAGAACTGAGGGAAACTATAAACCTCGATGTGAAAAAAAAAATACTGATGACTGATGTAAAATTGGCAATATGTTTAATTATAAATGAAGCCAATACACCCTGTAGAATTAGCAGTCCTGAGTCTCCCCAACAAAATCCCACCGATCCCGCCATATCAGGCCACAGATGCGGCAGCAGATACTGTAACATGTCTATATTGTTGCCTCCTGTGACCTGGGAGTCAAGACAGACCCTGAGCTGGGGCGTGAGTTGCCTGCACAGGCTGTGTTCTTGGATGGTGCTCAGGACTCGCTTCTGGAAGAGATTGAGACTAACGTTGTCCACATTCACTCTCTGGGAACTCAAAGACCCCCAAAGAGATACTGGGGGGTCTGGGAAAGGGGCACAAACCTTCTTGGAAATGGGGGGGGGGGTGCGCCCTGCTCTTCTCTCTATTCCGCAGCAGCCACTTGGCCTCTCCCATCTGCCATTGTGCTCCCTTGGCGAGCTCACTTCCTCCCTCCCAGTGTCGAGCGGGAGACGCCAGCCACCGAAGAACACACTATTCTTTGGTGTGGTTTCAGACATCCTGTTTCTCTGTGACAACTGTCACTAAACCAGGCAGGGGTCTAATTTCCCAGCTGGGGCAGCTTATTCCCAAGCTGTGTATGAATTCCTGACCCGGGCGGCGCGGGGCAGAGCTGCTGGGTGTCAAGATACACAAGTTGGACTTTATCTTCTCAGGCAGGATCTGAAGCTGGGGGCCAGAAGGTCAGGGGCAGCAAGAGCAAAAAATGCCCTCTGGGTGAGCAGAGTCAAAGCCTGTGGTGAGCTGACGTCAGCTCACAGCTGTTGCTCAGCCGTGCGCCTCTCGCTAGGTCTGCTCGGCCTGGACCCATGACTGGCTGTCTACCCACTGTGCACAGTCAGAATGCCAGCTGTTTTCCCTTTAAGGGTCTCTAAGGGTCTGTTCATTCTACTGTCCGAGAGATACTACGGAGACTTATCCTCAGAATCAGTACTGGCTCTGCAGTCAGCGGCCTCCATTCAACAGGGTCTTCAGTCTCCGCAGCTGCGGTGGATAGAAAATGGCTGCAATGACTTCCACAGCAGTCAGAAGGCAGGGAGGAGGATCCAGGCCGGATGGTCCACTCCTCTGTGGATGAGAGCCTGGAGTGGGTCACAACATTTCTTCTTATAACTGGCCAAGATGGAAATGTGTGTGTATTTGTCTGTGTAGAGGCTGTGGGGATCTGTAATTCCCGCACTTGGGAAGCAGAAGCAGAAGGGTCATGAGTTCAAAGTCAGCCTAGGGCCTATGTAGCATGTCCCAAAAGTCCAAAGTAGAGGACAACATAAACCCAAAGTGTCCTCAAGAACCTAGTCAGCAGCAACCCTTGCTGCTGATTGGCTGGGAGTGGAGGGCACCCTGTGACCACACCCACAGCTCTTCGCTGTACTTTGGGAGCATGGGAAATAGGGAGTAAATGCTCAAAAAGCCTACCAGAGCTGGGAGGTGACTTAGGAAGGGGCTTGCCACCCAAGCTTGAGGACCTGAGTGATAGCTCCAAACCCCGTGGACACGCTGGGTATGGTTGCCTCCCATGGTGGTTTGAATGCGAATGGCCGCATAGGGTTAGGGTTAGGCCGATCTCCCTGCACGCTTAGTCATCAGTTGGTAAAGTGGGAAACATCAGAGATGTGGCCATGTTGGAGGGGTGTGTCACTGGGAGTGGACTTGGAGACTTCATGAGACCACACCAGGTTCAACCTCTCTCTCTGTATCTCTGTCTCTGCTGCTCTCTCTATCTCTCTGTGTGTTTGTGTCTGTCTGTCTGTCTGTCTGTCTGTCTCTGTGTGTCTCTGTGTCTCTCTGTCTCTCTGTGTTTGCATCTATCTGTGTCTCTGTCTCTGTGTGTCTCTGTCTCTGTCTCCCTCTGTCTCTCTCTCTGTGTCTCTGTCTCTGTCTCTCTCTGTCTCTTTCTGTGTGTCTGTCTCCCTGTCTCTCTCTCTCATGCACCTGCTGCTGCTGCCGATAAGGATGTAGCTCTTAGCTCCTTCTCCAGCACCATGCCTGCCTGCTTCCCATCTTGCTCCCTACCATGGTAATGGACTAACCATCTGAAACTATAAACAAACCTCCAATTAAATGCTTTCCTTTATAAAAGTTGTCTTGGTCATGGTGTCTCTTCATAGCAATAGAACAGTGACTAAGACATCACCCCAGCACTGGGGAGGTGAATACAGGATCCCATGGGCTCTCTGGCCAGCCAGTGAAGTCTATGCTGTGAGCCCCGGGCCAATGAGTCACCCTGCTCCATAAAACAAACTACACACACATACAAATATACATACACACACAAACACACATACACACACAAAAATATACACACACATATACACACACAAATACACATACATGCACACATAAATACACACACACACACACACACACACACACACAGGTAAATAAATAAAGTCATGGATCTGTAGTGGCAGAGAGTAAGGAAGGGCCCCTAAGATGCAAAGGTAGGATGAGAACGTGATTCAGTAATAAAACAATTACCTAGCTTGTGTGAGGTCCTGGGTTCAATCCTTATTACTAAAAGAAAAAAAAAGTGCCGTGACTTAGATATTGTTTGTCCCACAAGGATTTGTGTGTTAGGATTTAGGATCTCTATGTGCAGGTGGGAATACTGGACCTTGGGTTGACTGATGATGTAACCCTCGGAAAGGATCAAAGCGTTTCCAGTGTGGTACCTGCAAGAAGGTTGTTGTTATGAAAGGCTGAGCCCAGTCTGCACAGGTCCCTGACTTCCTGGTGACATGGTCCCAGTTATGCCCTGTCATCACCGTCGGTCATTTGGTGACAGCCAATGGGGAGCCCTCTTAGGAGTCTGGGGCACGTAGTTAGGATTTCCAGCCTCTGGTGAATACTGTTAGTTGCCAACTTAACTGGATCTGGGATCAACTCGAAGGCAAGTCGGTTGGCTGCCCATGGGGATTGTCTTGCCCTGGTTATTTAAAATGAGAGGAACCACACCAGCCTTCTGCGGCAGCCAGATGCAGTGAGGTCTGACGCAAAAAGGCTTGGCATCTGCCTACTTTCCCTTGTCTCTGCTGGTGAGGTGGCAGCTCGTCCTGTGGTTGCTGCCGCTGCCACCCACTGGCTACCGCTGGACTCCATCCCTGCTGTCACAACCCACATTTCTTTGAGCAGCCAGTGCAGATGAAGGCAAGTAGCTCTCCAGGAATCCTTTAAGCCAGACTGGGGATGCTGAGCTGAGCTGCCCAGCCTCGAGGACTGACCAGCCACCTGGCTCTCTGTTGAGACAGTTACTGTTGGACTGCCCAGACCACACTGGGTTAGCCTATCTAATAGTTCCCTTTTAATATCAGCTCTATAAGTTCTGTTACTCCAGGGAACCCAATGGCCATTGTCCACCTGACCTAGAATCCCCCAGGCATGGCCTCTGGGCCTGTCTGTGGGAGAGTGTCTTGAATGCTTTAATGACATGTCCCCTGAAGACGGCACTCGAGTGGTTGGCATCTCAGACTCTGTAAAGGAGAGGCAGGACTGAGCTCAGCTTGCACTCGTGGGCCTCAGTGATGCTGTGATTGGCTCCAGCTGCCGAGGCTTCCCTACTGTGACACACGAAAAGGCCTTGAAATGTGAGCTCAAATAAGCCCTCGATTCCTAGGTTGCTTCTGTCAAGACATCTGATCACAGCAGAAGGAAAAGAAACTCTGCCCGCCTCCACCTCTGCACGCTTACAAACGTCTTCTCTTTACAAGGTTAGCCTGCCTTGAGCATTTCATTCTATCAGCAGGAAGTGGACGAATGATGTCCAACAGGCACGGAGGCCAACATGAAAATCCTCCCAGTGACTAAGCTTTAATATTTTAGGCAATACGTGGTGAGGTGCTTTTTAAGAGCCCAAAATATGCCAGGTGGTGGTGGTGCACGCCTTTAATCCCAGCACTCGGGAGGCAGAGGCAGGCAGATTTCTGAGTTCGAGGCCAGCCTGGTCTACAGAGTGAGTTCCAGGACAGCCAGGGCTACACAGAGAAACCCTGTCTCGAAAAACAAACAAACAAAAAGAGCCCAAAATATAGTCTATAAATGAATCCATAGTGGTAAAAATAATGATTTAACAAATAGCTGAGAGCAAGAAACAAACTTTTCTTAAAGCTAAATTATAGACGATAGACAACGTCCTCTTGGAGGTGGGATTTGTGTCCCTCCATTTAAGTGTGGGACTGGCTCACATCCAAATACATTGTGGAAGGAATAGGTAATGTCTGCACCAGGGGGACACTCGGCAAACCCTGTGTAGAACAGAAGTTAGTGCCACCAGCGATGCTGGGCGGTGTCATTCCTCGGTAGGATACATTAAACAGGGCACTTAACTTCTGTACTGCTCTTCCTTGAACCCGAAGCCCTTGCCTCAGCCTGAGAAACATATCAGGTAGACCTAAATGGAGGGACATTCTGCAAAAACCCTGTGCCTGAACTGCTTTCACTGGGAAGAAGTCAGAGATGGGGGCTGTGATGCCTCCTGTGCTAACCGCTGCTCCTGGGGTTCCCCGGGTTGCATTGTATACACCAGCCCTACTTAAGCCAACTGTCTTAGGGTTCACTGCTGTGAGCAGACACCATGACCGGGGTAACTCTTGTAAAGACAACATTTAATTGGGGCTGGCTTACAGGTTCAGAGGTTTACTCCACTATCATCAAGGCGGGAACTTGGCAGCATCCAGGCAGGCATGGGGCAGGAGGAGATGAGAGTTCTACATCTTCATCTGAAGACTACTAGCAGAATATTCCCAGGCAGGTAGGATGAGGGTCTTATAGCTCACACTCACAGTGACACACCTAGTCCAACAAGGCCATACCTTCAAATAATGTGCCAC
>JADRCD010139862.1:0-29302 GCA_019843815.1 Montemys delectorum | reverse complement strand
TGGTGGTGGTGGTGGTGGTGGTGATGGTGGTGGTGGTGGTGGTGATGGTGGTGATGGTGGTGGTGGTGGAGGTGGTGGTGGAGGTGGTGATGGTGGTGATGGTGGTGATGGTGGTGATGGTGGTGGTGGAGGTGGTGATGGTGGTGATGGTGGTGATGGTGGTGATGGTGGTGATGGTGGTGATGGTGGTGATGGTGGTGGTGGTGGTGGTGGTGGTGTTGGTGGTGGAGGTGGTGGTAGTCTGCTTAATTTTGAGATTGTAATTTATTTACAGTGTTTCACTCTTTCCTTTCCTTCCTCCAAATATGGATATGTCCTATCCATATTCAAGGACATTTTTTTTCCATTTTCAGATGGGACTTCAAATAAACTCATGTAACCTCTGAGAAAGAGAACTTGAACCCTGCCAGTCTCTGCCAATCCGTATTGAGGTATGTCTGCTGCCTGGATCATTTTATGCTTCAGGTGAGAAGTCTACTATGTCTTCAGAAACAAGGAAGACAATTACAATGTTTCCTTAGCTGGCTCATTTTAAAATTTAGTCTTTGTAGACAGTTTTCTTTGAAAGTTCCTGGTATATTTCTCAGCCTGGAAATGTATCTGCAGACACACAAAGTTCTATTCTCTCAAACAGAGAACAGTATTAGAAACGGTAATGAGTCATTGAGATGAGTAATGGAAGTGATCCCATTCTTCTGTGTGATGCAGCAGCCAGAATCTCTGCCGTGCAAATATAGGAAATAAATTGAATAGAAAACAATTTCCTTGTGAGAAAGCATTCCCTTGTTCCCATTCGAGGATTTTCCTGCATCTGCATGATTCTTAGGTAGCTGTGGGGCTGGTTTTGATAACTATTTGATCAGCCAATAAAATTAATGTTTTCAACAAGGATTAAGTTCCGTTCTGGCATGTGGGTATTGTTGTTAATATATTACTTATAACTATTGAATTTACATTTTTAATATTGTATTTATTCATGAATTTTACCCTGCGTGGGAAGTGGGATGTTCTTGGAAGCAGAAACCACAGAAGAGAGAGAGAAATAAAAGCATCCTGAGGCTCCAGGATTACCTCCGGGCTGCTCCTCTATGTTCTGAGTTTCCTCTTCCCTTTGACTGAGTGAATTTTCCTCAGCCCTCTTGCCTCAGGACCTCTGCAGCACAGTGAACGTCTGTCTCCATTTAGCTTTAGCCTCCACGTTTCTTCAGCTGCAGTTATAGATTGGTATTTTATGTTATTTATGTATTTCCATATTCTTGATTCCCCCAGATTATCAACAGTAACCTCACTCCCTTCTTTATCTAACCTAGTTCCTCATGCTCATCTGGCAAATAGCATGCATGCTTGAAGAGACAAAATGTCCTATGCAAGCATGTTTGAAGCAATAACTTATTCTAAGTATGGATACTGTGTAATATAAGCTTGTTTGGTAATCCTATGACTACTTTAAGGAAATTCTCACATTCTAACATTGTCTTTAGACTTTGCATTCTTCACCATGATTTACTGTCTTTGTTCTTTGTGAAACATATCCATAAACTCATTGATGAGCTAAACTAACCAATACCATACCTAATGTTGGCAGTCAGAAAGGCCTGAGGGGAAGATGTCTTGACAGGAAAGCTCTTGCCAGAACAGTGGGTGTGATGATGGGGGGAAGAGAGGGAAGCTAACTGCTACTGTTGCAACCCCCAAATTACTAATGACAGCTCTCTGTGGTTAAAGCCTCACCAAAGAGACTGCAGTGTTGTGTACAGACTGGTTGTCCCTGCATTTCTTCCCAAAGAAGCTCCCGTTTCCCCTCCCTCCTGAGGCAAGCGCAATACTCAGGCAGCTGGTTTCTGCACTGTGTCCCCTGCGGCAAGGTCAGGGCTCCCCGCCTTCCCTGTCCTCCCTGAGGGAATTCACTCTAGTGTTATAATGACACTGCCCATAACCTCCTCCGCCTCTTAAGGAAAACATCCAGAGGAGTCAAGTGCTCTGCATTGCCAAGACTAGCACTCTCTCCAATAAGCGGCTGAACTCTCCAGGTGCCGTTCCTTGGGACCTTGAAGAAATAACAAACTCAAAGAAGATTAGAGCCCCACATTTAAATCACAGAAAAAAAGTAATCAGAGGTCACGGTTATGTCCAGCCATAAAGTTATTTCCTGATAACCCCCAACAGACACCCATTAACACCCCCTCCCAGCTTCAGTTCTGCCCCACCAAATAGTAACTATCTTTTCATTCCCCTTCACCCTGGGCGTTCAAAGAATTCTTAAGCATACTGTGTATAAATCCAAACTTTTCCGGACTCGAGCATAGCATGCCAGCATTTACCCTCTGAGTGAGAGGCATGTGATCCAAGTCAGGATTCGAAAGAAACAAAGACTCTTTTTTTCCCCCTTTACTTCATTTTTATTTTATTTTATTTTATTTTATTTTATTAGATATTTTCTTTATTTACAAAGACTCTTTTGAAAGTTGCAGTGGGCTTCACAATTCTTGGGCTTATCTGGGTTTCCCGTGGACTCCGGACACAACAGTATTTATTATTAAAGTTGAACCCAGCAGAGGGAATTAGGGCAGAACAGTCAATATGTAGATTGAGGTAGTACAACATAGCTTATCAATAATCAGGTAAGTTCTCTTGGGTTTATGGGACAGGATACATTTAGGATGGAGATATCAATTTGGGAATGTTCACATGTCAGCAGGGGCCTCTAAGACAAAACCAACAGTTAGCAGGGAAGACTGATTTTAAAGCACAATCTTCCTAGTATTTCTTAGCTTCAGATGCCTCTACTCTTTGGCCATGGGCAGAAAGGTTTCCTCTGCCACTGCCATGTGTGACAGACCTCAAATGCCCAAAGTGACAAGGGTGACTGATTAATAGGTGAAACCAGAAACCAAAACACCCACCTTTAACTTCATTATCTTAGGTATTTGTAACAGAACTGGGGAACTTGAGCTCACTCACATTCTACTTTGATGAAGATACAGGGATGAGAATTCACATAACTGTGATAAAAATAGAAGTTGAAGCTGTTATGGAAGAAAAGGATTATAAGGATTCCGAGGAGCTAAAACCACTTCTAGAAGATGTTTTTCTAGAGTATATAAAGTAGATTTTAGATTATATAATTTTTTCAAGATAATATATTCTAGAATCTGAAACTTACACTGCATTCATTTCTGATTTCAGCCTGGAAGTTTAGTATTGCCTATCCACTCATAAGGATTCAGTGAGATCTTATAAGGTAAAGATGCTAGATTATCTTTACAAGATTAGGGTGGAAAAAGACAAGATAATCACAGAGTTAGTAAGTTTTCTACATGCGTGCACACTCAATACCCAATCAGAACCCCAATGGCTGCATTAGGGACTAATCATTCAGTCTAATTATTTGCTCTTTTAATTCATATGCATCAATAATGCTTGACTAGAATGGAGAATCTTGCACAGTTTTTTTTCTTGAATAATATTCTCAGTTAATTGGACACATGCAGCACCATGAGTTTGTGCCTGTAGAAGAAAAGTTCACAAAAAACTCTCTGTCTCTCTGTCTCTGTCTTGCTCTGTGTGTGTGTGTGTGTGTGTGTATGTGTGTGTGTGTGTGTGTGTGTGTGTGTGTGCATGTGTGTGTCCTCTTCTCTCTTCCCTACTGTCTCTCTCCCTCATTTCTCCCTGCCCTCTCTCTGTAGGTATAAATTTTTGCAGCATGTATGTACATACCCATACGGGCCCAGAGAAGCCTTGGATTCTGTGGATGTGAGCTGCTTGATGTGGTTGCTGGGAACTGAGTTCAGGTCCTCCTGAAAGATGCTTTTAATCACTGCACATCCAGTTTCTGCACTTTTAATAAACATTTCAGGTCCTTTGCTTGGAATCACCTCCATGGAACATTCATTGAGAAATAGTGACTAAGGCATTTTGTAGAAAATTAATTGTAGCATGAGAGTAGATGCTTTTCTTCAAAAAATTGAGAGTAAGGGGATGGGAGAATGTTTAATAATGTGAACTCAAAAGTACTCCTTTGCAAGTGTAAACCTTGGCTTCACCACTAAGGTCTCTGTTGTCCTAGACAAACAGTCTTTGCTTCAGTCTGTCAACATGTAACTGACAGTATCCAGAAGAAGCTCATAGAATGCTGAGGTATGCAATTGGGCTAGAAGTCACGTGCTTTGAAAAATTTTTGGAACACAGTAAAACTCTCAGCACATTTTAGCAATTGTTATTGCTGTGACACTATCTAAGGAAGTAAGATGAGGCTTACATTATTTTGTTATACAGAAACTTTTTTTGCCTAAAAGATAAGACATAAGCACTGAGTCCTTTCTTGCACAGAAGTCAGAGAGATATAGATACAGCTAGAGAACAGCAAAGATGATCTCACTTGCTGGGAGAGAGGAGACGGTGTCTTCTCAGGCAAAAAGAGAACACAATTGTACTGGCTAGTTTTGTGTGTCAACTTGACACAGGCTGCAGTCATCACAGAGAAGGGAGCTTCAGTTGGGGAAGTGCCTCCATGAGACCCAGTTGTGGGGCATTTTCTCAATTAGTGATCAAGGGGGTAGGGCTCCTTGTGGGTGGTACCATCCCTAGGCTGGAAGTCTTGGGTTCTATAAGGAAGCAGGCTGAGCAAGCCAGGGGAAGTAAGCCAGTAAGGAATATCCCTCCATGGCCTCTCCATCAGCTCCTGCTTCCTGACCTGCTTGAGTTCCAGTCCTGACTTCCTTTAGTGATTAACAGCAATGTGGAAGTAAGCTGAATAAACGCTTTCCTCCCCAACTTGCTTCTTGGTCATGATGTTTGTCCAGGAATAGAAACCCTGACTAATACAACAATGGAATTTAGAATGTATCCCAGTGTCCAAGTCCTGGTGCCAAGGACTGTAGCAAAGGAGCAATTTTTAAACAGGACTGCACCAAGCTTTCTTTGTGGTGATCAGAACACTGTACCAGGGAGCTGAGAGTCTGCCGTCTCACCTAGCTTTCTTTGTGGTGATCAGAATACTGTTCCAGGGAGTTCAGAGTCTGACTTCTCACCCAGCTTTCTTTGTAGTGGTGAGAACACTGTACCAGGGAACTCAGAATCTGCTTTCTTCCATTTATGTGAAGACATCAGCTTTGGCAGCTGTCATCTTACATTTCATTTAAAAATCCAAATGCTATCTGAAGCACATGATTAGCTTTATACATTTGGATATAAAGTCTATAAGTATATAGTTCTAATTTGTTTTATACCTATCATGGAAAGCACCATTTCTCTTCTGACTTAATACAGTCCCTTTGTTTGACTGCAAGTCCCTCATCTTTCCTCACCTCTGGAACATATATTTGGCTTCATCAATTTTTTCTGCTCCCTTCCAATTTTTTTTTCACTTTTTCTGAAGAATGTTTCCTGTTTCTTACTGGTATGTTTATATCTTTAGATATATTTTAACTAAAAATGAAAAAATCATTATCTCAACATTCCCAATATGTATCTGTATTTATTTGTTTACAGTTTTACCCATAAGTATTTTTTATTGGATATTTTCTTTATTTACATTTCAATTGTTAGTCCCTTTCCTGGTCTCTCCCTGGAAACGCGCTATCCTAATCCCCTTACTCCCCTTTTGAACACGTACCCCCACTCACCCACCTACTCCTGCCCCATCTCTCATCATAGCCAATCTGACTGGTGTGAGGTGGAATCTCAGGGTTGTTTTGATTTGCATTTCCCTGATGACTAAGGATGTTGAACATTTCTTTAGGTGCTTCTCAGCCATTCGGGATTCCTCAGTTGAGAATTCTTTGTTTAGGTCTGTACACCATTTTAATAGAGTTATTTGGTTCTCTGGCGTCTAAGTTTTTGAGTTCTTTGAATATACTGGATATTAGCCTTCTATCAGATGTAGGATTGGTAAAGATCTTTTCCAAATTTGTTGGTTGCCGTTTTGTCCTATTGACAGTGTTCTTTACCTTACAGAGGCTTTTCAATTTTATGAGGCCCCATTTGTCAATTCTTGATCTTAGAACATAAGTCATTGGTGTTCTGTTCAGGAAATTTTCCTCTGAGCCCATGTGTTCAAGGCTCTTCCCCATTTTCTCTTCTTTTATTTTCAGTGTATTATTCTGGTTTTATGTGGAGGTCCTCGATCCACTTAGACTTGAGCTTTGTACAGAAGATAAGAATTGATTGATTTTCAATCTTCTACATGCTGACCTCCAGTTGAGCCAGCACCATTTGTTGAAAATGCTATCTGTTTTCCACTGGATGGTTTTAGCTCCTTTGTCAAAGATCAAGTGACCTTAGCTGTGTGGGTTCATTTCTGTGTTTTCAGTTCTATTCAATTGACCTACCTGTCTCTCACTGTACCCATACCATGCAGTTTTTATCTCTATTGTTTTGTAATACAGCTTGAGATCAGGGATGGTGATTCCCCCAGAAGTTCTCCTATTGTTGAGAGTAATTTTTGCTATCCTGGGTTTTTTATTATTCCAAATGAATTTCCCAATTGCTCTTTCTAACTCTATGAACAATTGAGTTCGAATTTTGATGGGGATTGCATTGAATCTATAGATTGCTTTTGCTGAAGTTGTTTATCAGGTTCAGGAGTTCTCTGGTGGAATTTTTGGGGTCACTTTGTGACAGGATTCTCCCTGTCCAATCATACTTAAATATTAGGGCAGTTGGAGGCCTGTAATTGGACAGAAATAAGGGAGGCAGAGCTAAGAGTTGAAGGGCCAGAAAGAAGACAGAGGAAGGCCTAGATGGAGGAAGATGAACAAGAAGAAAAAACAGATCCAACATCATAGTTTGGATATTACCAAACTCCATATAACTCCACAGATAGTAATGATATTATAAGGTTAGAATAATTGGGATAATTTGTCTAATGTAGGTGAGCAGCTTTTATCATTATCAATTGGTTCAGAAATTATTGTATTGTCATGTTGAAAATTGAAAATTTATTGATACATATGTCTGATTGGTTAATTACAAGCTTCAAGAGTTTTGATTTACTTGGTTAGTGGAATGCGAGACCTCTGATTCCAGGGGATTATGGTGGATAAGGAACTAGCGGCTCCAATAGCAAGCAAGCCAGCGAGTGGGCCAGCCGAGAGCAGCAGGAGCACGGAGAGTTGGCAGTTTCTTATTTAATATTCACTTAAGTACACTATCATATCATCTGGAAATAGTGATATTTTGACTTCTTCCTTTCCAATTTGTATCCATTTGACCTCTTGATGTTGTCTAATTGCTCTGGCTAGGTCTTGGAGAACTATATTAAATGGGTAGGGAGAGAGTGGACAGCTTTGTCTAGTCCCTGATTTTAGTGGGATTCCTTCAAGTTTCTCTCCACTTAGTTTAATGTTGGCTACTGGTTTGCTGTCTATTGCTTTTACTATGGTTAGGTGTGGGCCTTGATTCCTGATCTTTCCAAGACTTTTACCATGAAGGAGAGTTGGATTTTGTCAAATGCTTTCTCAGCATCTAATGAGATGATCATGTGTGTTTTTTTTTCCTTTGAGTTTGTTTCTATAGTGGATTATGTTGATGGATATCCTTATACTGAACCATCCCTGTGTCCCTGGGATAAAGCCTACTTGATTATGGTGAATGATCATTTTATGTATTCTTGGATTTGGTTTTTGAGAATTTTATTGAATATCTTTGCATCAATAATCATAAGGGAAATTGGTCTGAAGTTCTGTTTCTTTGTTGGGTCTTTGTTGGGTTTATGTATAGGTATAAGTAGGATCTGATGATTTTTTTTAATTTTCTTGGTTTCTGCTGTTATGTCTCCATTTTCATTTCTGATTTTATTAATTTGGATATAGTGTCTCTGCCCTCTGGTTAGTCTGACTAAGGGACTATCTATCTTGTTGATTTTCTCAAAGAACCAGCTCCTGGTTTTGTTGATCCTTTGTATAGTTCTCTTTGTTTCTACTTGGTAGATTTCAGCCCTGAGTTTGATTATTTCCTGCTGCCTACTCCTCTTGGGTGCATTTGCTTCTTTTTTGCTAGAGCTTTCAGGTGTGCTGTCAAGATGCAGGTGTATGCTCTCTCTAGTTTCTTTTTGGAGGCACTCAGAGCTATGAGTTTTCCTCTTTGCACTACTTTCATTGTATCCCATAAGAATTCATTTTTATTGAATTCTAAAAAGTCTTTAATTTCTTTTTTTATTTCTTCCTTGACCAAGTTATTATTGAGTAGAGCTTTGTTCAGCTTCCAATTGTATGTGGAATTTCTGTTGTTTTGTTGTTATTGAAGACCAGCCTTAGTCCATGGTGATCTGATAGGTTGCATGCGAGTATTTCAATCTTCTTGTATGTGTTGAGGCCTGTTTTGTAACCTACTATACAGTCAGTTTTGGAGAAGATACCATGAGGTACTGAGAAGAAGGTACATTCTTTAGTTTTAGGATGAAATGTTCTATAGGTATCTGTTAAAGCCATTTGGTTTATAACTTCTGTTAGTTTCACATCATCTCTGGTTAATTTCTGTTTCCATGATCTGTCCATTGATGATAGTAGGGTGTTGATATTTCCCTCTATTATTGAGTGAGGTGCCATGTGTGCTTTGAGCTTTAGTAAAGTTTCTTTCTTGAATGTGGGTCCCCCTGCATTTGGAGCATAGATTTTCAGAATTGAGAGTTCATATTGGTAGATTTTTCCTTTGATGAGTATGAAGTGTCCTTATTTATCTTTTTTGGTAACTTTTGTTTGAAAGTTGACTTTATTCAATATTAGAATGGGTACTTCACCTTGTTTCTTGGGACCTTTTGCTTAGAAATTTTTTTTCCAGCCTTTTACTCTGAAATAGTATCTGTCTTTGTCATTGAGATTTGTTTCCTGTATACAGCAAAATTCTGGGTCCTGTTTATGTGTTCAGTCTATTAGTCTATATTTTTTTATTGGAGAATTGAGTCCATTGATATTAAGAGATATTAAGGAAAAATGATTGTTGCTTCTTGTTATTTTTATTGTTAGAGGTGGAATTATGTTTGGGTGGCCATCTTCTTTTGGGTTTGTTGAAAGATTACTTTAACCCATAAGTATCTTGATGGGAACACTTCTGGTAAGCGAGGCTCTCTCATTCACTTTACTTTATTTAAATTCTTCTTTCTTCATCTTACCTGCAGTTTGGTACTCTAAGCACCAATTGTTATGTGGCAACACTTTATTGTCTGCTTTCCGAGTTTGTTTGCTATTTTTTGGATTTCACTTTATTTTTGTTAACCTGAGTGTTTGTCCATGTAAATGTCAGCCACAGGTACCTACGTGTCCTAGCATACAAGACTGCCTCCGTTGTCTCTATGTGTCTGAAGTTACAGGAGCTTCAGTGCTGCCCAGTGTAGTTGCTAGAAACCAAACCTGCATCCTCTGGAAGAGCAGCCATGCTCATTCCTGCTAAGCCACACCCCTAACCCTTGTGTTTTGTGTTTTTGTTCTTTTTCTTTACTTATTACAGTTATTTAATGGCTGAACACATGGGTCCACTACTGATTTAGTTTTGCTCTTTGGATATGGTTTCTCTTTTCACCATTCCAGTTTCCTTTGGTAGTTACAATAAAGTTCTCTGTTCTGTGGTCCTTGAAACCTAGAACTTGTATTATCATACCATTTAGGCCCCACAAACCAACTCTCACGAAATTCCACAAGCACATTGCTCTGTCTTCAGTTTGAAAAAAATTTTTTCCCTTTCTTGTTCCCATTTTTACAGTGAATGTTGACTCATTCTTCAAATCAATCAGATTTAATGTACCTCCCTGGGGTCTACTAGTTCCATGAGTGTCAGATTTAGACAAAATCCCTGTGTGTGAGATTTTGGTGTCCTACTTGAAACACTGAACTGGACCTGTTGAGAAAATGTGTGGCACACAATTTTAAGTCCATTCATAGGCTGTAATGTGACTGTTGTCTCTCAGTGTTTTATATTTTTATTTTCCTGTGAAATTTACACACAATCCACAAGCCCTTACTACCTGAGCCACTGATTCTGACTATAACTTAACTAATGTTTTATTTCAACTAATGCACTCTGCTGATTATCTTCACTCAGCTTAGTTTTGATCATACCACTGACTCACTTGACAGTGCTCCATGATCTTATCTTATCAAAGGAATGGACTTTTTAATTTTATCAGTAAAATTTTTCTACAAATGTCTGCAACTTGCATTTGTAGGACAAATACCAACTTTTCTTCCCAATAAAACCATGGTATACTTTTTTTAAAAAAAATGTCATGAATTCTCTATTATCATTTAGCTATTTGAGATATAAACTCAATGCTGGTTTAGATACCAATAGAAAACAATTTAAACACAATATTTGCTGTCTCAATATCTAAAAACACATAAAAACAATGCAACATGTAGAAAGCAAAAAAAATCAACATTTCATGACATATGAGAGCAAATTCAGCTCTTTACACTTTTAGTCTTATGAGTTTATGCATTTTCCTTTCATGACTAACTCTAGATATCTGCCTCTTAGAACACAAGAACTCAGAAGGGTCCTCGTCTTGACATCTAATCAACCTGAAGCTTAATTTTGGGCAGAAAGTTAGTGACAATATATTCAAATGGATAGGAGAGCTCGTCATAGCAATGTTCCTATACAAATTATAATCAGTGGTTTTGCTTGGGCTCAGGCTACTACCACTAAAGCAGTGTGTCTTCTTCATGGTATCAATAGCTGCAGTCTCTTTTTTTTTTTCTTCTTGAGACAGGGTCTCATATAACCAGGGCTAGTTTCAAGCTCACTACATAGACAAAGGTGACCTTTAATCTTCCTGCCTCTCAAGTGCTGTGATTATAGATTTGTGCCACCACACACTGCTTTATTGACTGTGGTCAAGGCTCTGGCATTCTGGAGATTCTCAGGCATTTCCTTTCAATTGTGTTACCTGCACTCTGATGAATTCCCTAACATGAGTGTATATTTTCTATCATATTTTTATTATGTATTTTATTTCTCATAGCTGAGACAACACAATGTTGCTCAATAGATTATTCAGCGAAATTCAGCTGCTTTATCTGTTGGTGCCAGAACTTAGTGTAATAGATGCTTCCTTCCTTGCCTAGGAAGACAGTTGGTAGGAAATGACCATCAACAAGAAGTGAATGCAGAGCATTTTGATTTAAGTCAGAGACTAAGTCCCTTCCAATCACAACAGGAGAGATCCACCATGATCCTTGAAGTATTCCTTCTTTTCCACACTACCCGTTTCCTTCCTTCCAGGCTGCCTCCTGCTTTAAAGATTGTGTATCAGAATTTATGACACTATCACAGAAAATGTTTCAGAGACAGCAGCCAGCTTCCACTAGACCGCCTTTAGTTTGTCAGTCTGGATGTTCTCCTTAAGAATATCCCTTCATGCTTCCAGCTGTATGATTTTGAGTCCACTCCTCATACATTAATGACAGCTACAGCCCCGGTTATCATTTGCGGCATTAAAACCAGCCACTTAATTACATAGCCTGATCATGTAAGACTCTGACTTGTGTTTCTGTGAAATTGATCATTTTTGCAAGAGTGAGGTGTACTATTTCCACCCCACGCCACTATTATATGGGCAGAGTTACATATCTGACTACATCTGTTCACATTTGAAAAGATTTAAATTAATTATAATCAGTAAAGTCTTATTTAGAATTGCCCAGGTACATTGCATGACAAGCTAGAAATATTCCCACTGAAGTTTTTTTAAGTTCAAACTTGTGCACCAAAATGGTTAAACCTATCATTGTAATAACACAAAGTAACTACTGAATTTTAATAAAATATGCTATCAAATGAACTAGGCATGGTCAATAAATGCACTGCTGAGACTGGGCTGAACAATAATTTAAAAAGGAGTAAGTATGTCATGTTAGCTATTATAAATAATTTCAGAGAGCAAAATTAAATATTGAGATTGGCTGATAGAAATAAATTAAGCTAAATAAGGAATGGCTTCTGCTATAATCACATTTCTATGTTTACAATGTTAACCTGGAAGAGAATTAAAAAAAGACAAAAAAGGGGGAAGCAAGACAATATCATCCCTCCATGGCCTCTGCATCAGCTCCTGCTTCCTGACCTGTGACCTGCTTGAGTTCTAGTCCTGATTTCCTTTGGTAATGAACAGCAATGTGGAAGTTTTAAGAAAGATTGTCATCTCTGTCTACACCTAGGAGTGATGGCAATGTTCCACAGTCCTCTCTGCCCCTTCCCTGCAAGCAGAGAGCTTGCCTCCAGGGAGTGCTCTAACCCAGGGATTTAGGCAGGACCAGCCAGGAGGAACAGGCCTCACAAGTGGCAGGGCAGCCTGGACAGGAACCTCTCTACCTCCATCTACACCTAGGAGTGACAGCAGATCCACAGTCCTCTCTGCCCCTTCCCTGCAAGCAGAGAGCTTGCACCCAGGGAATGTTCTAACCCAGGGACACCCTCTCTGCCCTTTCATTACAAGCAGAGAGCTTGCATCCAGGAAGTGCTCTAAACTAGGGACTCAGGTGAGATTGCCATTTTCTCTCCTGTGACTTTCTAAGGCAAGATCAGCCAGGAGGCACAGGACTCACAAGTAGCAGGGCAGCTGGGACAGGATCCTTTCTACCTCAGACTACACCTAGGAGGAATAACAGATCCACAACCCTCTCTGCACCTTTCCCCCAAGTGGAGAGCCGATCTCCAGGCTATGCTCTGACCCCAGGACTCAGGAGGGACAACTGATCCACAGCCATCTGCTCCCGGGTTTTACCAGATGAGAACTGATCTCCCAGAAGTGCTGACACAGGCTTACAGACCCTTGTTACAGGAGGAACAAGCTGCAGCCAGAGACAGCAAGAACATCTCCCATGAGAGATCAACAGATGGTGAAAGGCAAAAGCAAAAAACTTACAAGACTACCTAGATACATCAGAACCTAGTACTTCCACCACAGCAGGTCCTGGATATCCCAAAACAACAGAAAAGCAAGATTTGGATGTAAAATCATATCTCACAATGGTGATGGAGGAATTTAAGAAGGACATGAATAACTCCCTTAAAGAAATACAGGAGAACACAGGTAAACAGGTTCAAGCCCTTAAAGAGAAAAAAAAAATCCCTTAAAGAATTACAGGAAAGTACAAAAACACAGGTGAAGGATCTGAACAAAACCATCCAGGACCTAAAAATGGAAGTAGAAACAGTTAAGAAATCACAAAAAGAGACAACTCTGAAGATAGAAATCTAAGGAAAGAAGTCAGGAACCATAGATGCAAGAATCACCAACAGAATACAAGAGATAGAAGAGAGAGTCTCAGGGGCAACAGATACCATAAAAAACATCGACACAACAGTCAAAGAAATCACAAAATGCAAAAAGGTCCTAAACCAAAATATCAAGGAAATCCAAGACACAATAAGAAGACCAAATCTAAGGATAATAGGAATAGAAGAGAGTGAAGACCTCCAACTTAAAGGAGTAGTAAATATCTTCAACAAAATTATAGAAGAAAACTTCCCTAACCTAAAGAAAGAGATTCTGATGAACATAAAAGAAGCCTATAGAACTCCAAATAGACTGGACCAGAAAAGAAATTCCTCCCACGACATAATAGTCATATACCAAATGCACAAAACAAAAAAAGAATAATAAATGCAGTGAGGGAAAAAGGTCAAGTAACATATAAAGGCAGACCTATTAGAATTATACCAGACTTCTCGCCAGAGACTATGAAAGGGAAAACATCCTGGGCAGATGTCATACAGACCCTAAGAGAACACAATGCCAACCCAAGCAACTATACCCAGCAAAACTCTCAATTATCATAGATGGAGAAAACAAAGTATTCCATGAAAAAAAAAATTTACACAATATATTTCCAGAAATCCAGTCCTTCAAAGGCTAATAAATGGAAAACTCCAACACACGGAGGGAAACGACATTCCTGAAAAAGCAAAAAAAAAGTAATCTTCCAACAAAACTAAAAGAAGATAGCCACATGAACGGAATTCCAACTCTAACAACAAAAATAACAGGAAGCAACAATTACTTTTCCTTAATATCTATCAATGGACTCAATTCCTCAATAAAAAGACATAGACTATCAGATTGGGTATGTAAACAGGACACAACATTTTGCTGCATACAGGAAACCAACCTCAGTGACAAAGACAGACACTACTTCAGAATAAAAGGCTGGAAAACAATTTTCAAAGCCAATGGTCCCAAGAAAAAAGCCGGAGTAGCCATTCTAATATTGAATAAAATCTAATTTCACCCTAAAGTGATCAAAAAAAGATAAGGAGGGACACTTCATACTCATCAAAGGTGTAATCTACCAAGATGAACTCTCAATTCTGAATCTCTATGCTCCAAATGTGAGGGTATCTACATTGATAAAAGAAAATTTACTGAAGTTCAAAGAACACATTGCACCACACACAATAATACTGGGAGATTTCAACACCCCACTCTCTGCAATGGACAAGTCATGGAAACAGAAACTAAACAAAAACACAGTAAGACTAACAGAAGTTATGAAACAGATGGATTTCATAGATAACTATAGAACTTTTTATCGCAAAAGAAAATGATATATCTTCTTCTTAGCACCTAATAGTACCTTCTCCAAAACTGACCATATAATTGGTCACAAAACAGGCCTCAACAGATACAAGAAGATTGAAATAGTTCCTTGCATCCTATCAGATCACCATGGACTAAGGCTGCTCCTCAATAACAACATAAACAATAGAATGACCACATACATGTGGAAGCTTAACAACACTCTACTCAATGATAACTTGGTCAAGGAAGAAATAAAGAAATAAATTAAAGACTTTCTAGATTTTAATGAAAATGATGCTACAACATACCCAAACTTATGGGACAAAACTAATAACTTTAAGTGCCTCGGAAAAGAAACTGGAGAAAGCATACACCAACAATTTGACAGCACATCTGAAAGCTCTAGAACAAAAAGAAGCCAATTCACTCAAGAGGAGTCAAAGGCAGGAAATAATCAACTTAGCACTGAAATCAACCAAATAGAAACAAAAAGAACTATACAAAGAATCAACACCAAAGCAGGAGCTGGTTTTTTGAGAAAATCAACAAAATAGATAAACCCTTAGGCAGACTAACTAGAGGGCACAGAGAGAGTATCCTATTTAACAAGTTCAGAAATGAAAAGGGAGACATAACAACAGACATGAGATCCTACTACAAAAGCCTATACTCAACAAAACTGGACAACCTGGATGAAATGGACAATTTTCTAGACAGATAACAGATACCAAAGTTAAATCAAGATTAGATCAATGATCTAAACAGTCCCATATCTGCTGATGAAATAGAAACAGTCATTAATAGTCTCTCAACCAAAAAAAAGCCCATGACCAGATGGGTTTAGTGCAGAGTTTTATCAAACCTTCAAAGAAGACCTAATACCAATACCCCTCAAACTATCCAACAAAATAGAAATAGAGGGTACTCTACCCAATTCGTTCTATGAATCCACAATTACTCTTATACCTGAACCACAAATATACAACAAAGAAAGAAAAATTCAGACCAATTTCTCATATGAATATATCAATGCAAAAATACTCAATAAAATTCTTGCAAACCGAATCAAAGAATACATCAAAACGATCATCCACCATGATCAAGTAGGCTTCATCCCAGGGATGCTGGAACAGTTCAATATTCGGAAATCCATCAATGTATTTCACTATATAAACAAACTCAAAGAAGAAAATCATATGATCATCTCATTAGATGCTGAGAAAGCATTTGACAAAATCAAACACCCCTTCGTGATAAAAGTCTTGGAAATATCAGGAATTCAAGGCCCATACTTAAACATAGTAAAAGCTATATACAGCAAATCAGTAGCCAACATCAAACTAAATGGAGAGAAACTTGAAGCAATCCCACTAAAATCAGGGACTAGACAAGGCTGCCCACTCTCTCCCTAGCTATTCAATATTGTACTTGAAGTCCTAGCCAGAGCAATTAGACAACAAAAGGAGATCAAAGGGATACAAATTGGAAAGGAAGAAGTCAAATCATCACTATATGCTGATGACATGATAGTATACTTAAGTGACCCCAAAAACTCTACCAGAGAGCTCCTAAACCTGATAAACATCTTCAGCAAAGTAGCTGAATATAAAATTAACTCAAGGAAATCAGTGGCCTTCCTCTACACAAAGGATAAACAGGCTGAGAAAGAAATTAGGAAAACAACACCCTGCACAATAGTTACAAATAATATAAAATACCTTGGTGTGACTCAAACTAAGCAAGTGGTAGATCTCTATAACAAGAACTTCAAGTCTCTGAAGAAGGAAATTGAAGATGATCTCAGAAGATGAAAAGACCTCCCATTCTCGTGGATTGACAGGATTAATATAGTAAAAATGAGCATCTTGCTGAAAGCAATCTACAGATTCAATGCAATCCCCATCAACATTCCAACTCAATTCTTCACAGACTTTGAAAGAAAAATTTGCAAATTCATCTAGAATAACAAAAACCCCAGGATAGCCAAAACTATTCTCAAGAATAAAGGGACCTCTGGTGGAAACACCATCCCGGAAGTTAAGCTTTACTACAGAGCAATTGTGATAAAAACTGCATGACATTGGTACAGTGACAGGAAGATCAATGGAATAGAATTGAAGACCCAGAAATTAACCCACACATATATGGTCACTTGATCTTTGACAAAGAAACTAAAACCATTCAGTGGAAAAAAGACAGCATTTTCAACAAATGGTCCTGGCTCAATTGGCGATTAGCATGTAGAAGAATGCAAATCCACCCATTCCTTTCTCTTTGTATAAAGCTCAAGTCCAAGTGGATCAAGGACCTCGACATAAAACCAGATATACTTAAACTAATAGAAAAGAAAGTGGGGAAGAGCCTTGAGCACATAGGCACAGGGGAAAATTTCCTGAACGCCAAAAGCTGATGCTCTAAGATCAAGAATTGACAAAACGGACCTCATAAAGTTGCAAAGCTTCTGTAAGGCAAAAGACACTGTCAATAGGACAAAATGGCAACCATCAAGGGAAAAGATCTTTACCAATCCTATATCTGATGGAGAGCTAATAGCCAACATATACAAAGAACTCAAGAAGTTAGACTCCAGAGAACCAAATAACCCTATTAAAAAATGGGGTACAGAGCTAAACAAAGAATTCTCAACTGAAGAATACCAAATGGATGAGAAGCACCTAAAGAAATGTTCAATATCCTTAGTCATCAGGGAAATGCAAATCAAAACAATCCTGAGATTCCACCTCACACCAGTCAGAATGGCTAGGATAAAAAACTGAGGTTGATGCTGGAGCTGTTGTGGAGAAAGAGGAACACTCCTCCGTTGCTGGTGGGATTGCAAGCTGTTACAGCCACTCTGGAAATCAGTTTGGCAGTTCCTCCTGAAATTGGACATAGTTCTACCAGAGGACCCAGCTATACCACTCCTGGGCATATACCCAGAAGATGCTCCAACATGTAATAAGAACACATGCTCCACCATGTTCATAGCAGCCTTACTTATAATAGCCAGAAACTGGAAACAACCCAGATGTCCCTCAACAGAGGAATGGATACAGAAACTGTGGTACATCTACACAATGGAGTACTACTCAGCCATTAAAAACAATGAATTTATGAAATCCTTAGGGAAATGAATGGCTCTGAAGAATATCATCCTGAGTGAGGTAACCCAATCAGAAAAGAATACACATGGAATGCACTCTCTGATAAGTGGATATTAGCCCAGAAGACCAGAATACACAAAGTACCATCCACAAACGACAAGAAACTCAGGAAGGAAGACCAAAGTGTGGACACCTCTTTCCTTCTTATAAAGGGGAACAAAATGCCCACGGAAGGAGTTGCAGACACTAACTATGGAGCAGAGACTGAAGGAAGGACAAGCCAGCCTGATATAGCTGTCTCCTGAGAGGCTCTGACAGTACCTGACTAATTCAGAAATAGAGGCTCACAGCCATCCATTGAACTGAGTAAAGGGTCCCCAAGAAGGAGCTAGAGAAAGGACCCAAGGAGCTGAAGGGCTTGCAGCCCCTTAGGATGAACAACAATATGAATTAACTAGTACCCACAGAGCTCCCAGGGACTAAACCACCAACCAAAGAGTACACGTGGTGGGACTTATGGCTCCAGCAGCATATGTATAGCAGAGGATGGCCTAGTCGTTCGTCAATGGGAGAAGGGGCCCTTTGCCCTGTGAAGGGTCTGTGCCCCAGAGTAGGGGAATGCCAGGGCCAGTAACCAGGAGAGGGTGTGGTGGTGAGCAGGGGGGAGAGGGAGGGAACAGGGGTTTGTTCTTGTTGTTGTTGGTTTATTACTTATTTATTTATTTATTTTAATATTTTTGGAAGGGAAACTGGAAAAGGAGATATTGTATGACATGTAAATAAAGAAAATATCAAAAAAAAAAAAAAGAGAGAGAGAGAAAAGTACTTGATAAATTCTACAAAATGACCTTGGAGTGTGTCAGATCTTTTGTGGAAAAGCTTTGGATACTGATGTGTAACAGAATGGAGCTCCTGCAATGTATCTCTTAACTGTTTTTCCCTTGTAACAACAAATGCTCAGTAAATTACCTCTGCATATTAGCGTTGTTTTAGGATGTACTTAAAGAACTGCTGAGTTAGTGCAAAATACTCTGGTGTGCTGTGCACTCTGTATATATGCACTAAATTATTTCATTAAGCATTTGACAGTAAATAGGGTCCATCTGTAAAGCTGTAGTTACTATGGAAACAGATAATGGAGGTAACCTCAAGGGAGAATCACCACAAATGCATCTGTTAGCATTTTCTTTCTCACTTCTCTGATGTTTTACCCAGTTCCCTGGACTTAGTCTGTTTTTAATGTTTGCAGAGTGAGGATTCTAAAGTGCTTTGCAGGACTTCCTTTTCTATCACTACCCCAGCAATTTAAGCTCTAGTAAACACCATCAGGCCTCATTCACTTATTCAAGGACTCATGATTCTAATTGCTGTTCTGTAAGAATTATATATTGCTTGCACAGAATCGCATTGCTTTGTCTTCAGCTCAGTGACAGCTGCAGTGAGCCTTCCTCCAGCTTTTCAGTGTCAGGTGCACCCTCTTGCTTCCTGTTTTCTCTTTGAGGGTGCTAATTGGCTCAGTCTCCTGATTCTACTATTTATGCCAGAACATCTGTAGTCTTTAGAATAGGAAGCGGCAAGGCATCTGGCTTTTTCTAGCAGGTTTTCCTCTGCCATGGTTACCTTTGCCTTGCCAACATTCACACCAAAGGAAGGATAATCTGTTGTCATCTTCCCTGGACATTCTAACACAATACTAGTGAAAGAACAAACTTCAGTGTTTCAGTGGCTTAATAAAGTACCCACTTATTTCTCTTCAGTAAAAGATTCAAAGCGAGATACCCTGACCATAAGAGGATCTTCAACTAGCATGGAAGAAATCTCTGTTCACACCGTGTGACTATATCAACTTTGGCCTGTTTGTGCTCCAGTTGCTTGCATTTCAGTCAGCCCAAATGTAAACAAGCATGAACTACCACCTAATGCAAGTTGTCCAAAGCTACTCATCACCTAACCAAGACACAATTCTGCTTATATCACATGGGCTGGAATCTCTTCCTATACAAATATTTGCACATAAGAAAGAAGGGTAAATGTGTCCCAGCTATGCAGCCCTTATTGATAGGAGATGGTGATTGATGAGCTTTACCAGTTGAAAATTACATTAAGCACCTTAATTTCTCCCATTTGAATTCAATTAGTGTGGTTCTTACTGTGCATAGCAAGTGATTAAACTGGTGCAGGATGCATCCCAGACCTTCAAGCTGGCCTAGAATTTAGAGGTGAGAAAAATAAAAAAACCATGAATTTCATAGAAGAACAGTGAATCATCATAGAAATAATGTATGACATGCTAGGGAATATGTCTCATTAAAAAAAGACTGTGTTTTTGTTAAGTGTATTTTTAATAAATAGAACAGGTTTCTCAAGAGTGGACATAAAGCAAAATGAAAAAACAGAAATATCTCACAGATTTATACTTTCATTTTCTATTCATTCCCTTTTTATTCTTTGCACCTAGGATAAAATTATTTTCCTTATATACAGTACCTAGTGGCTACCCCAGCAATGATCAAATGATAGTTAAAGTGAAATTTGTCAAGTTCAAGTTCAATTTGTAAAATTGAAGGATTATCTATGTATATTGTCTTATCTGGTATGATCAGGAGTTTGAGTCACTTCCTTAAACTATTAAACAAATTCCTGAGGACAGGACACTAATGTACAATTAAATATAAATTTATTGTGGTGGGGGAGAGAGACAGAGACAGAGAGAGACAGAGACAGAGACAGAGAGAAGGAGAGGGAGAGAGAGAAAGAGAAAAAGAGGGGGAGAGAGACCAGGTGGATTTGTACTTAACTATCTTACTAATATTTAGGTTAGCAGCAAAAATAAAATACCTATTTAAAAATAATTCAAAACTGATAGTTTTCTTGTGTTTCTTTGTCTAAATGGACAAGTAGAAAGGAGGAAGGATTCAAGGACCTACACTTACTAATACATCATTATATTTTTGTCAAATAAATTCATTTATTAACATTTTTGTTATGACTGTAATAGTAAAATACTTTCTTATTTCATTCTATTAAAATATGTCAGAAATGAAATGGAAAATATGGAAATGTATATATAAAATGTATGTGCAATATTATAATATATACTTTTTATATACATACATGTATACAGCGAAGGCTATTTGATATAAATTGTGGACAAATTTAGACCCCATGAGTCTTTGAGGAAGGCAGAGATGTCCATGTGTCTTCCTGTGAGAGCATCTTTACAGTCTTTGCAAAAGTTGATATTTTATTTAGATTGGATAGTTCTTCTCCAGAACCATTATATATTATGTATAACTTGATTACTTCAGTCAATCAGCGTCAGAGCAGCAACCATCTGCCATTAACAGATGGAGCTTTAATATCTGTTTCAATACTGAAACGACACTGTATGTGTCTGAGCTAGATCTTCTGCCCACGATTGTGTATCTTGATGTTCTTATGGGACTCCTGACAGTGAGAATGGGAGACTCTTGAAACCCTTTTTCCTCCTACTGGGTTGCCTTGCCCAGACTTAGCATCAGGGTGTGTGTGTAGTTTTATTGGTCTGCCTCCTCCCTGAAACTGAGAAGTGCATTTAGGGGGACAGGGAGGTGGAGGGAGAAAGTGGAAGGAGTGAGTGGAGGGAGGAGCAACTGTGGTTGGGGTGTAATACATAAGAGAAGAATAAAAGGAAAATAGTGTTCATTCTCAGCAAAAAAAAAAAAAAAAGTATCCGATTCATACTCTAAACTTATGACTTATTTATTATATTTATTTATTATTTATGCTTTTGCTCAATCAAAACCACAAAGCCATGATATACTGTATGTTTTTGTACACTTCGAATTCTATTTTAATTGAAATATATATTATTAGCAATAGAGCATCTCTCTCTGTGGTCTAGGCTGACTAACTCCTGATCCTGCCGCCTGTGATTGAGTGCTGAAACAAGAAGCTTCATACCTAAAGGATTCAAGACAGTAGAGACAAACAATACTTAAAGGCTTCATGGTGTTGTAGAAGGACATGATGTGTTATTTCCATTTTTGCTTTTGGTTCTGTAATAAAACCACAAACAAACACAACTTTAAGAGAAAGAATTTATGTTAGCTTGTAGTTCTGGTTTCCAGTCATCTTTGAAGAGAAATCAGAGAAGCAGGAGCTTGAGATACTGGTCACATCACATCCACAGTCAAAAACAGGAAACATTGCCCATTTTGCCTGCTTGCTCTTTGACCTGATTTTCCTATTACTGTTCAAGAACTTGCTTTTTAAAATGGTTCTGTTTGCATTTTGCAACCTTCCACTTCAATTGACAATCAAGAAAGTTTGTCATGTCACAGGCATACACACAGACCAGCCTGATCTAGGTAATTCCTCATTGAAACTGTCTTCTCAGAAGATTCTAGGTTATGTCAGCTGCTAGGTCAAAAATTAAATGAGAAAATGGACATGTGCCAATAACACAAGAGAACTGGAGACTACAAGCTCTAAACCATTTCATAATAGATCAGATACTGGATTTATTCGTGATCTTTGAATACTGAAATGTTGACATAAAGCCAATCAATTGATTGAAATAGCAGATATTTATAATCTTTCAGAGAATAAGTGAATAAATGAAAGAGAATAAATGAAAGTATATATTCTACATATTATGTTATGTACTTCAACTAGAGATAATAACTGGAATCACATGCTCCTTCTTTTAAGAATAAAAGCAGATATAGATTTTATCAGTTTGTGATTGTCATTACATCGTCATTTTGGCAACTTTGATGCAAAGTCATAGTATCTCTTGCAAAGAAAGATGTCCTTTTTACAGGAGTAATAAGGTAAGCACATGGAGGAGGCAGTGTGTGCTAATGTCATCTTCGTGGCTCTCAGCACACATCTCAGGATGCATCTTCTGGCAAAGGGAAGTTATGGGATCATTACACTTCGGGGCATGGAGCCTACTCCTGCAATTTAAATTCCCCAAAGCTTGCAGAGATATTTTAGTGTTTTGGCTATTGAAACTTTTGCAACCTCATGACGAGGAATCCACTCTCTAGACAAGAGGGTTCATCCTTTTTTGAGATGACTTCTGTTTCCCCTGCTAATAGAGTTTGTTTAGTATGAATTATCTTTTATTGTTCTTTCTGAGTTCTGAAAAATGGAATCATCCATATACAGGAAAGTTGAGGACCTAGAGACACTCTGTTCAAACAAATGGCAGCTGAATATTCTGGATTATAATATGTCTATTTATTTGGCAGTAAATTTTCAGTTATTTTGGAATTTTCAGCAATTTTATAATGAACTGAAGATTACAAGCTCTAAACCATTTCATAATAGATCTGACACTGAATTTATTCATGATCTTTGAATATTGAAATGTTGAGATAAAGGCAATCAACTGATTGAAATAGCAGATATTTATATTCTTTCAAAGAATAAGTGTATCGACAACAAATGAAAGTAACAGGACACCTTACCTAAGTAAAAGGATTACTCAATTAAAAAATATTTTATGTATAAACAGTTCATCTAAATCACTTCATAAATGTTCTAATGTTAATTTTCAAATGATTAAATGATTTATAGCCTTATTTCACAGTCATAATTTCATAAATTTAAAGCACCATTGACTTGAAGTAAAAGTTAAGGTGTTTATCTAACAAATATGAGAACCTGAGTTCAGTTGTCAGAATTCATGTAAAAAGCTGTGCATAGCAATCTTGGATATAATGAGACAGCTGCGTCCCTGAAACTTGTTGCCATCTGATCTAGTCTACTCAGATAGTTGCTGACCACTGACAAACCCCATGTTAGACAAAAATATTATGAGGAAGGACACTTGAAGTTATTCTCTGGCTTTGCCACACATTTACACATCCGTGCGTGCACACTACACACATGTATGCATCTGATACGTATAAATGCTATACATAGACTGTCCACATAGTTTGCTCAGCCTGCTTTCTTATGGAATAGAGGACCACTAGCTCAGAGGTGGTATTACCCCCAATAGGCTGGACCCACCCACATCAATCACTATGAAAATGATCTACAAGCTGGCCCAAAGCCAGATTTTATGGATTCATTTTCTTAATGGAGGCTTCCTCCTCCTCCTACAGTTTGTATCAACTTGCCATAAATTTAGCCAGCAGACACACACACACACACACACACACACACTTAAAATATGCTTCCCTCAATAGCCTTCCTATCAGTCTTATCTAAAAAATAATATGAGCATATCAAAATTTCCTAGAATTCCATGAATAGAGGATCATTCAGGGATTTGTTATTGCTCAAAGCTTAATTATTTCCCACACTCCTTTCATATCAACATATCCTTTATGTTTTGCTGGACAAGCAGACATTGAAACTACTCTCACATTTTTTGGAAGGGTCTGAGCACACATAGTATAAAACGTGTGTTGTCAAATGACTGTCATTTGGAAAATTACATAAGAGATGCATCAGAGTACAAAATATCTAAAATTGTGTCATTAGGTTTAGAATGGAGGTCTTCTTAAACATACATAAGCACAGCTGCCCAGACATTAACCATAGGATACAATGTGTCAGACATTGTAAAAGGCCTCTCAGCCATAGGATACAATGTGTCAGACATTGTAAAAGGCCCCTTAGCCATAGGATACAATGTTTCAGACATGTGATGTGTTATTTAGCCTGTCTTCTAGAGTCATATCTTTACCTTTTTCATGTTCACTTCTTTTAAAGCTTTCATGAAAAATGTTTTGGCAATTTCCTTTAACAGGCTCTTCTGGTGAGTGTGTGCCTGTATGTATGTATTATACACTTTGAGATGTATGTTCAGGTGACATAAAAGCTATATGTAAGAAAAAAAACATGAAACCCTGAAAAGTCCTTTAAGATAAATTTAAAAAAAAAAATCTTGCATTAGAGAAGGTTCTTTGCTGCAATCACATCATAAGCATAAAGGAAGTTTATAAATATGGGAATTGAGGACTCACAAAAAAAATGAGTGACAGATTTGGAACAGCTGGAGAACAGAACAGATGCAGATTTCTCTCTCCCCCTTTCCCTCCCACTCCCCTCCCTCTCCCTTCTCCTCCCCTCCCTTTCTCTCTCCTTCCTCCTCTTTCTCTCCCTCCCTCTCTACTTTCCTCTCTCTCAGTCTCACTTCCCTCACCCTAGCTCTCCTCTCCCTCTTCTTCCTCTCTCCTCTTCTTTCTCAGGGCTCCATTGCCACTCTGACTAAGACAGTTCTTAGTAATTCTAACCCATTATTTTTCTTTTACTAATTAATCACAGATTATATTTAACTCTACATTCCTCATATATGTGGCCCATGTTTCCTTTTGGTCCATATTATATCCCAAACCTCTTTCCCTTTTTTTCCAGATGATCAACTATTATTTATGCAGAAACCAATTAAAACTTTACCTCCTTCAAAGAATTGTCACTGATCACTTGACACCTGTATTCTTAGTGATGTATTCATAATACCACGTGTCTCAGGCTCTGCTTATATTTGTTACACAAATGTCGTTACACTTGTTTTTATCTCTCAATCTTGGCATGACATTCTATGTCACTTAAGTAGTAAAACAGTTGATTGCTGGGCCTTGTGTTAAAAACTTGTGATCTCAGCTACAAAATAAGCTGAGAGAGGATGATCACAAGTTCCAGACCTTGCTATCCTACAAAACAAGGTCAGAGTTAAATTATGTAACTCAGTAATAAAATATGCTTCATCCACATGAATCAAAAACTTTGGGTCTATAACTAGGTGGTGCACGGCTTGCCAGCATGCTCAAAGTCCCAAGTTTAGTTCTCAGAACTGAAAACAACAACAACAACAACAAAAACAGTAGATGATAAATATATCCAATTCAATAGTGTCAATTCTCATGTTTGTAAAACAAAACGAAAAAACAAACAAAAAGCAACAACAGAAAACCAAAACCAAACAAGAGTTCTCAAAAGTAATTGTTCAAAGTTTTCTGTATCATTGATATTTATTGGTAATTTGATAATAGACTCTCAAGGAACTACATACCAGTAATAAGCAATGTTACAAAGTAGACTTGTTTCTTAGGGTTGTTATAACAACCCTACTAGGCAGATATAATGAACAAAATGTATTATTTGCAGCTCTGAAGACTATCTTGCTCAATTCTGAATTCCACAACTGTAACTTTTTTGAAAGCGTTCTCCGCAGCTTACAGGTTACAGAATGCCTTTCACAAGATTCCAGTCAAGGCCTTAATTTTTAAAGAAAATGTACACTTTAAAGCAGACTCTTGATTTTTAAAGAGAGTGACTCACAACATGCTTGAATTTGAAAAGGCTTTTGGAATTTTTAAATTTATGAAATATTTTTATATTGTGGTGTTATTAATAATATGTGGTCCTTGTAATGAACAAAAATGAAAAGTTGAGGCTTTATTAATGCTGCATTTTTATGTTAAGTTGACAAGGTGCTATTGTGCTGGGTAGTTTTATGGCCACTTGACACAAGCTAGAGTTATGTGAATGAAGGGAGCTTCAGTGGATACAATGGGTCCATGATCTCTGACTCTAGGGCATTTTCTTAGTGATTGATTGGGGAGGGCCATAGTTGTAGCTGGTGTCTTCTTTGGGCTGATGTGCCTGCCCTGTATGATCTTTACCTTAGCTCCTGCCTCTAGTTTCCTACCATGTTTGAATTCCTGTCCTGACAGCCTTTAATGATAAACTACAATATGAAAGTGCAAGCCAAATGAACCTTTCCTTACCAAGATGGTTTTGGTCATAGTGCTATATCTCATCAACAGCAACCATAACTAAGACACTATTTAAGCAAGACCTCTGAAAGAAATGTACCAAAAGCTACACAGAATGCAGCTAGATAAGAGGAAAAAAATTAAAAAGTACTTCCAGAGAGTGCAATGGTATAACTGGTGACATATATTCAAACAAAATACATGGTAATAATCAAGATATGGGAATAAATTACTTTGGCTAGGGTAGAAGGTCATTGGAGGTATTCTGCTACAGAAAATAATATTAAGAAGATTAAACTGCCAAGAGAATGCTGGATAGATTACAGTGGGAGATCCCAGAGACCAATTAGAATATTAATGCAATAAATTCAGACAAGTTGTATGAACCGGATGATGACATTGAAAGCAAATATTGTTAGGCATGTAGAAGTTATTATAAAGGAAGTAATGAGGTGTAGTTGATTTTAGAAAATGATTTTACAGGAACTCTCAGAATATTCTATATTAACAGAAGTAGAGATATCTAAACCACTTATCTAAAGTAGGGGGGAGGAGTTAAAATTTAAACATATGAACCCATGTTAGGTTATCTACATGAAAATATCCATTATGAAGCTAGAAAAGAGAAATGAAAACTTGGAGGAAACTCAAAGTCACACCAGGAGTTTAAAATTTGAGTAGATAGAAATTCACAGAAGCAGTAGAGAAGTGGTAAGCCATGTTCTAACAAATGGAACCAAAGGAGAGGCTTTGAAAGTAGCATAAAGATGAAGTCATAAATTTAGGGTCATGATGATGATCAGTGAAAAGATAGAAGCCATTGGTATTGTGTTGAATTTATTAAGGCAATGATGGCAACATGTTTTTTTAATCCTAAAATCACTGTAAGAAATGGGGAGGGGCTTGCTCACAGTGAGACAAAATCAAGAAAGTGTTAAAAATAGGCCCAATGATTAGCATCTTCTCCTGGTTAACTAGAGAGAATCAACTAGCTTTGCTATACCAGTATTGGTAACAGTGGAACATACTCTTCTAAGTGGTTAATTAGAGAGCTGCATGTGTTTTGTCTTGATATCAAGGATCCTATTGTTTGTGTTCGGAAGAGACTCACTACTCTCTAAAGAAATTATAGCCCTGTGCATAATTTCCTAAGCATGAATATCTAAATTTAAAGTATCTGAGAGCTAACAAATCTAACAATTATTTTAACTTGGTATGCAAACACACTATCTACTTATTTACAAGCATGTACATAAATAGAAAAATAACTTGGATCTTCATGCTGTAAAGAAAAAGGAGGCATTTTGGTTTAGCTATTCATCGATAACCATCATTAATCATGGGATCCTTTTGAATAACATGGATAAAAAAGGAAAATAATACCATTTGTGGATCTCTGCTAACACCAGTCAGCAGAAAAATGATCTGCTTAAGACAAGAAGGAGAGATGCAAAATCAGAGTCCAACATCTGAAGAAGAGAAAGAAGCCAAGTCCCACTAAGCATTCATCACGTCTGTCAGTGGTCTCTTCTTCCCTTTTTGTACAATCCAGAGGAATATATTTATCAACTATTGTGTAAATGTGAGTTTTTTTAGTAGCTCTATAAACAGTTTTAGAAGATGAAGGAATCCAACCTCATTCCATTATTTAAGTGTAAATGTTTCTTTTTAAGAGATTCAATCATTTGCTGGTTATTTTTTGGTACAACCAGAAACTAGCAGGATATTGAATGAGGAGAGGCTGTGACTGTCACCATAACATTCCATAAGGGGGCTAGTTTTATATTCCACAATAGAAAGCATACTAAATGACAAATTGGAATGTCAGTCCTGCATTTGTGTCTGGAATATTTTCAGTTATATCTAGTCCCATGTTTCTAATAGAATCATTTTATAAGGAAGCCAGACCTTGGTCTTTGCCTTGTCAGAACTGTGGTATTTGTATTCATGGCAGTTCATTTTCCTAACAGTTGTGATAATGTGCTATGAAAGATGGCTGTGTATATTTTCTTAAGAGCCTAGGGCAGGAATTGGTATGCTTTGTTTTAGAGATGGTGCAGAACTCATCTGCACTATTAACTTCCTGTAGCCCTGATAATGGGAGCTTGGAGGAGCCTCTGACCATACAGATAATGCAAAGATCAATTAGACTATTAATTAACTGATGCTTTGTATGTGGTATGGCCTGGCTTAACAGATGGGGCAAGGGTTACCTAGTGTATTAGCCACCCCCATTCCAACCTTCCAGGTGGAAAACAGGTTAAACATTTTCCTTTGAAAAGATAACCCTGTATATTTAACATTCCTTGTTTTCCTACTACTGTCTGTGAACATAAGGATCTTCAAGTTCCTAACAATATTACATTGTAAATGTTAGAAACCACCTATGCTGATGTGTGTGTATGTCCACATATCTTATATAACATGCTGCATGTGTGTTTCCGTGTATCATATATAACAGGGTCCTTTGTATATTTCTATCTGGAGAAATAAATAGAAGAAATTTTCAGAATATCCAAAGATTAATATGAATATTTATATATAATTGTACATTTGTAACAGCAATTTTAATGTTAATAATGAATTGAAGTACCGTGAAAACGCACATTATAAAAATAAGTATTTTCTAAGTGTTCATTTGTCCTGTTTCACCAAAAAAATGAGTCTATATTCTACACTACAAAGTTGAGAAAAATACAAAGAAATGTTATCACTATTGTTTTTATTGCATTTGTAAGTAGTATTATTTCAGTGGGAAAGTGGGGTTAAATCTACCTTTGAATAATTTTTATTTTATTTATGATCATATTTCTTTATGCTTTGCAAATTCTCAAAAACAATTCACTCATAATGAGAGGGGTATGTATAATATGTGAGAGGTAGATATAATATGTGAGAGAGGTAGGTATAATATATGAGAGAGGTAGGTATAATATATGAGAGGTGGGTATAATATGTGAGAG
>JADRCD010139859.1:0-13913 GCA_019843815.1 Montemys delectorum | reverse complement strand
AGATGTGTGGAAGGATGCAGGGGCTAAGGCATGGGGTCTGTGGGCAGAAGAGCTGAGAGACAAGGAGGGAGAAGAGGAGACAGGACAGGGGAGGGAAGAACAGGACAGTGCACATTACCCTGGATGTGGAATCTTACTGTACACTGCCATGCATGTTAGATAATATTCAATAATCCTCAGTGGCACACCCTGTGCCAGGAGGTCAGTAGTTGGGCTGGCAAAAGAGTAGTTCAAATTAATTTCTCACTGGGTATAGAGAGGGGCTGGGTATTTTGAACACAGCCTAGATTCACACAGCTGCAAGAGGTTATGTCTTTATTGAGGTGCATTATAGAGAACAATCCATCATCCCAGATTTGTGTATCTTTGAGATTGTCTTGGGGACATGCCTGGGACAGGCTAGAGGCAGGGTGGAGACAGGCTTTGTTAAAACTAAAGGGTACCAGATGAGCTCTGACTTGGAGAGTCTGACTCAGGTTGATCAGGTTTTTCAACTAATCTCCATCTATGACTCTATTAATCCAGGGCACATATGAGGAGATTCGGGTGAAGATTATAGGGGGCTTTCTTTTTCCGCGTCCATGAGATACAATGCCATGGGCCACCCCAGCACATACTAGAGGTCCCCCGGAGTCTCCCTGTATGTTAGAAATAACAAATTAAGAGCAACAATCACTCTCTTGTAACTTCAGCATCCCCCCTCCCCCGTAGCTAATTCCAGAGTGAAATAAGAGGTCCTGGCTCCCTATATAAGTTGTAATTTAGGGACTTACTGCCTGATTCTGGCCCCCTCCTAATCCCCCCAGCCTTGCCCCAGTGCTAACATGTCTCCCTGTACTCCCTCCCTTTGTCTTCTGGAGCCTCATGGGAAGGTTGCCGGCAGGGCTTGGGCATAGGAAGATGAGATAGAGAAGGAAAATTTCAGTTTCAAGAGCCTCAAGAATGGGACCTAAGAACACGGGCATTAGTCCTTGCCATAGAGAACTCTTTGGCACACTTCCTTCACTGATGCTGTTGCCTGATGAGGGGAGGAAAAGCAGGTGTGTACTCACCTTGTATGCTAATGCTAGCTTTGTGGGACTACCCACACAGACCTGGAAGTTATCCTTGTAACGTCTATATTCTTTACAGGCCCTCTTTTCCATGATTCTCAGTTCAACCTCTCTCAGAGTACGTGAGATAGGTTCTGTCGCTGCAGTTCTTCCCCAGCCAGCTGCCCAACACATTGTCCCAGGCTTGATAAAGTCAGAGGGACTAGGCAGGGGAATTACATCCACAGCAGGAGTCAAGTTAGCTTCCTTTTGAAGCTGTTGGGGGAAAGAGAGAAGAGATGTCAAACCAAAGAAGTATGCTTGGACATGGATTCCTTCCCAGTGGGGCAGCAATGACATAGATTTCAGGGATAGGTTCTAAGGAAATGGATTGAACAAGAAAGAATTTGAAGGTCTGAGCCAGGAGAAGAGTTAAGATTCAGAGACTTGAGATAAGTAACAAAAGTAAGGGCACCTTCAGTAACATGATATCATGGAGCTTGGAAGATACATTGTAATCTGGATAAAAGATTTGTTTTTCAACTTTTATCTTCTGCTGTGTGGATTCTCTCTTGTGCACGTCATGAGCTCCAAGGGTAACAGTCATTCTTCTGTTGAAAAAGGAAGAAGCAGTGAAAAGAGCTGATCTTGGGGGGAGGATAGCTTCCAAGGAGAGGGGCACCAGGCTCTTTCTTCTCTATCCCAGGGCAGAGCCCCTAGAGAGACTTGAGATGGCGCTCCTAGGACCTCAGCCTTTCCAGAAGGACGTGGCTCTGGAAAACACAGGACAGAAAACTCTCCCCACACCCAACCCCCAGTACTTGGATTGAAACCATGGCTTTGCCCATGGCTGATGGGCACTCTACATTGACTTACACTTCAGCCTATATCTGATCTCTGGTGACACCCAGACACGTTAAGAGCTGTAGTTTTTGTCCTGCCTAGAGCTCTGCTTAAAGCTCCAACCTCTGAAAATGGAGACCACACTTGAGATGGTTCAGGGAGTGGCTTGTGCTCCCTTTTCCTCTCTGTGTAAGTCTCCAGTCCTTCCTCATTCCTATCTGGAATGAGGAAGGACTGGAGACTTCCTCAGCTCTCATGCTCTGTGACCCTGGCTCCTGCATTTCCTCACAGGAAGAGAAGCCTCTTACCTTCCTCTACAGTGTGCAGCAGTCATCACAAATTGGGGGGTTATGAGAAAGCCACCACAGATGGCCACATAACCTTTCGTACTGAAGATGTTCAGATAGGCCATGTAAGGGCGGGAGTGTGGTTCAGACTCAACACCACCAATAATCTCCTCTGGAACAAAGAACCCCCAGACCCCAGTCACAAACTTGTGAAACACTCCAACTCAGCACTATCAGGGAAAGATAGGGCTAAGGCTGAGCGACTGCTTCAAGCCCACCCCACCTCACATGGGGCTCAGGACCCTCCACATGTCCTTTCTCTCCTGTTGATCTTTCCTCTCCAGTCTTCCCTGTCCACCATCATCTTTCATTCAGAGCACAATGGTCATTCATATTTCTGGATTTCCACTCCATTAGACATTTCTCCACACCCTCATCCTGCCTTCCTCAACTCTAAGGGAAGGTCACAGAAGAGCTGCCTATCAGAGTAGAGAGTGATTTGATGAAGGGGAATTAGTTTTTCATTCTTCCTTTGACCTACAGATGTTTAGGATCCTGCTTCATGTTAGGATCTCTGTTACCAAAGATAACAGATTAAGATTAGTTGCTGAAAACTCAGAGGTTAGGGAGATGAAGACAAAACTCACCAGCTCCAGCTCCAGAAAGCATGAGAAGTGCCACAAAGAATAGTAGGGCAGGCATTTTGCCACTGTCTCAGCCTGGGGAGATATTCTGGTGTGCTCCTGTCCTGGTTCCTGCTTTTATAGTTCCAGCGTGGGAGAAAGGCAGGGCTGGGAACCACAGGTCTGCCTTGGTTAAGGTTTACTTTCTTTATCAAAAATTCTGCTTTCAGATGGTGTTGAATCTGTGGCCTGATCATGAGACTCCTAGATCCTATGATGAGGTGGCGACTGCACCCTTCAAAGTGGCTCCCAGGAGGAAAGACAGCAACACAAAGGGAGGGGGACCTTGATCAGGGATCATGGAACTGTTCTTAAAAGCATCCAGGTATTGTTGTCAGCTTTTAGACCCATGCTGCATATGTGTAAAGTCTCACCTCTGTCACTGTAGCACAAACACAGGCATCTGTAGTGAATGAACATATCAGGGAGAGAGAGTGCATTTTATTGACAAAAACTGGTTGTGGGCTGGTTTAGCCTGACGGTTTTTGTTTGTGTTGACCAGTGTTAGGGCATCACATCTTCATTCAAATAAGTAGGAGATGAGAGAATGTGGCTGTGGGAGAAGAAAGATTCATGAGCATATTGAATACACAGCATATGAGACATAACCAATACTTTAATTAAGTCAGTGGTGCTCAACTTTCCTAATGGTGTGAGCCTTTAATAGAGTTCCCCATATCGTGGTGACCCCAACCATAAAATTTTTTCATTGCTATTTCATATCTATAATTTGGTTACTGTTATGAATTGCAATGTAAAATACGTGATATGCAGACTATCCGATATTTGACTCCTCAAGGGGTTGTGACCCATAGGTTGAGAACAGCTGCTGTAAATGCATGTTCTGATTTCGTCATATTAACAGTCCCTTTGGTATAGGTTGAAATACACATTTAGGGAGAACTCAATGGGTTTTCAGGATATTACACACCAGGAAGATCATACATTTAATTAGTTAATTTCTATAACTTATTGTTTTCATTCCAGTGAGATGAACAGAAAACAATAGAATGTTTAGAGTACTCCCTCTGTGTTCCACAGGGGACCTCAGGCTTGCTAGCTGTATGTGGAGAGTCTCTTTGCTTGAGAACAATGTCAAATCTGTGCAGATCAGTATTGAGATTTGGTGCTTTTATCTTTTCATGTGTCCCTGGAAATTAAACATGGCTCGCACTTACACAGGGATGTACCATTGATTAAAACTTGTATTTTTGCTTAAATAATAACAATTTGAAATTCTATGATTTTTTTTTTAGAATAACTGACATATTGTCACTTTTCTGGTCTTCACTTTCTTAAGACTCCACCAACCCTGAATATTGAATATTGCTGTTTCTATTTTACAGTTCAGGAAATCAAGCCTTTCCAAAGTGTCATAGTCATTGAAATATTAGAATTTGGTCTCAAAACAGTAGCTACATGATTCTCCTCTAGTAACCTTTCTCTGTGGAAGGCTGCGTTTCTTGATTGCAAAGACAAAGCAAGAGAAAGCAAACATGAAGAACCAATAGATTCAGTTCACCTGTCCACAAGCTCATCAAGAATGATCTTAGAACAGATCCCATGTGTTGAATTGCTCAGGCATGCTTTCTCTCCAGGTTGGACCTTACAGAATAGATATTCTCAGTGGAAGGAAGAGCTGGGGATTGTTTCTGTTCACTAATCTAGACATCATTTAAAGGCTTTACAGATCCTGTTGTAAGTGATAAAAAGTCATAGTTGTAGATATGAGATGATTTCTAGGGCATGTAGAGTAAACCTGCCACTTAAACAATGTCACCCATGGGTGTCTGCAATGTAAGACAAGGCTTTGTGTGGCCAGGTATGTATAACCACAGATCATAAGAGTGTACAGTGGTTCCTCATGGTGTCTAAGTACTCAAGAACATAGGCAAAGAAAGTGCTGGGCTTCAGACATTATCTTCAGTCTACATAAGAATGAAAACTTTATTTCTTTTTTAAAGATGAAAATAAATTATTGTGAAGAAATTAAAAATTAAAAGATATCATGCGGCTAGATTAATGCAGCCACTCAAAAAAAGCACTTTTGTAGACTAAAATCTATGCATCTCAATGAATCATACAGTTGGAAACAAAGTTCTAGAATCTTGGAACTTTACAGAAAGAATCTAGGTCTGACAAAAGAGGTATTGACTGTCACACAGACGTGCAACTAGTTTCCATTCTTGGACCTGACAACTCAGATCTCTTCACATGATGGAGAGTGGGCTCCATTAAGGACAGTTCCAGCACCAACCCTATCTTTCTGTGTTTCCTTCCTTTGCCTCCTCAGAGCTAAAGGGCCTGTCAAAGCACAGTGATATGAATTACAAAAACATAGACGATCAATATTTTTTATTACTGGGCACTGTATCTGACCTGGTAATACTTTGCAAAGACCTCGAGTCCTTCTGATAAGCCTCAGTTATAGGACAGGCTTTGAAGATGGTCTACACACAGGATTCCAAATGAACAGTCCCCTTTTCCAATTCCTGAATACAGATGTAGGAGAGGCATAGTCACCAATTGGTATCATCCCCATAGTGGTTGGCTGACTCAGGAAGGGTCATTATGAAGTGGAAAACTTCAAAACTGCCTCTCCTTATCAAAAAGGAAACCAGGGCAATGTTGTACATGGAGCTATCCAGAGGACAGTGTAACTACATGTTATTGAATCATGCAGAAGAGGTGATCCCTGCTACATCTCCCTTCAAGAAATCTATTCACATCTTGGAGAACTACAGTGGATTATTGTAAACTTAAGTGGGTGGTGAATCTAGCTGTAGATGCTCTTGGTGTAGTTTTATTGTTGCTACAAATGGCACATGCCTGGCCGCTAATAACCTGGGGAAAACATCAGCATACACCATTAGAGGCAGTAATGTCTATTACAGAAAACCCAGTCATGTCACACTTATGGTATCATGATCATTGGGGCTAGAGTGTAGGAGGTACCACCTACTGTAGATACCTTGGGAAGACACACTCTTTTTTTTTATTAGATATTTTCTTTATTTACATGTCATATGATTTCTCCTTTCTCGGTTTTCCCTCCAAAAAACAAACAAACAAACAAACAAAAACAACAAGAACATACCCCTGTTGCCTTCCCCCCCTCCCCATGCCTGCCACCCCACCATCTCCCACTTATTGGCCCTGGCATTCCCCTACACTGGGGCACAGAACCTTCACAGGGCCAAGGGCCTCTCCTCCCATTGATGATCGACTTTGCAATCCTCTACTATACACATGCTGCCAGAACAATCAGTCCTACCATGTATATTCCTTGGTTGGTGGTTGAGTCCCTGGGAGCTCTGAGGGTACTAGTTAGTTCATATTATTGTTCGTCCTAAGGGGCTGCAAACCCTTCAGCTCCTTTGCTACTTTCTCTAACTCCTTCATTGGGGACCCTGTACTCAGTTCAATGGATGGCTGTAGGCCTCTACATCTGTGTTAGTCAGGTACTGTCAGAGCCTCTCAGGAGATAGCTATATTAGGCTGGCTTGTCCTTCCTTCAGTCTCTGCTCCATAATTAAGCTCTGCAACTCCTTCCATGGGTATTTTGTTCCCCCTTTTAAGAAGGGATGAAATGTCCATCTTTTGGTCTTCCTTCTTCTTGAGTTTCTAGTGGTTTGTGGGTTGTTCTTCCTGTGTTCCGAACTTCTGGGCTAATAGCCACTTATCAGAGAGTGCATACCATGTGTGTTCTTTTGTGATTGGGTTACCTCACTCAGGATGATATTCTCCAGATCCATCCATTTCCCTAAGAATTTCATAAATTCATTGTTTTTAATAGCTGAGTAGTACTCCATTGTGTAGATGTACCACAATTTCTGTATCCATTCCTCTGTTGAGGGACATCTGGGTTGTTTCCAGTTTCTGGTTATTATAAATAAGGCTGCTATGAACATGGTGGAGCATGTATCCTTATTACATGTTGGAGCATTTTCTGTGTATATGCCCAGGAATGGTATAGCTGGGTCCTCTGGTAGAACTATGGGGAAGACATACTCTTGCCTCAGAGCAGGAAATAAATTTAAGAACATTGACTTTAAAGAAGTATCCATTGTCAGTGATATTTCATATGTCTAGTTTTCCCTTCCTAAATAAGGTTGATGCATCTGGCTAATCCATCTCTAAGGAAGAGGAAAAATCTCCATATATTTAGAAGGGGAGTTGGCTGAGAAAAAAAAACCAGACAGGATGGCTCCCTAAGAAGCATCCAACTTGAGTGTGGATGTTCGGAATAATACAATCCTACTTGATGGCTTCATGGAAGACAGTGCTGTACAGAAGCTCAACTCCAAAATAAAAACACCTTCAAACATGTAGGAAAATATCATCTAATCTATAACCACAATAACAAATCCAAACCAAAATTATATTTCTTGACTCCCTTTTTCTTTTAGACAATGATAGATGCCTGTGCACTTGTTAAAAAAAAAAAAAAATAACCAGAGCCATCTTGACCTTCATTTTGTCAATGGTCAATTTTTTAAGTTTAAAATGTTTGGTTTTAGAATTTTTATGCAGGAGTATTGTATTTAAAGCACCCTCACACCTCCCTTTGCTCCTCAAACTCCTTTCATGCTGTGTTTTACATTGCCTTGTGGGGAAGGCTGCATGGTGGGGGATGAATGGAGCCCTCCTGCTCTAAGCCCATGGCATGGGGCCCTAGTTTGCTGGGACACAGCAGTGATCCTCACCTCTAGCCTCTTGAGAATCTTACTCTTCAGAAGGAAACTATTCACCCATAATAACAGGAAAAGGTGTCTCATCTTAGAAGCTCTGAAACTTCTGGAGAAGGAAGGGGAAGAGCAGGCAGGGATTGGGAAGGAGGAGATAGGATGAACTTGGTGATCATCTTAAACATTCATTAGGAATGCCATGTGGACGATGGCACAGTCCTTTCCCAATGCACCGAAAAACCAGAGATAGGAGTGGGAATCGTAGGGATGCCCCCTGCTCACATAAGGACAGGCACAAAAGCATTTGTCTAATTGTTGAGAGATAGTTTACAATCATTTATGTTAGGCAATGATGACCATGTTTAAAAAGCCTTCACAGTTTGAGTAATTTCTTGTATGTATGTCTGCAATGCTTCTCTTATGATTCTGAAATACCATCTGTCTGACTGTCTATCAGTTCTCAGCATCAGCCCAGGCCTCAGCAGACATCTTAGCCTCTGATCTATTAATGGTTTTCTCATATCTGGTAGGCTGTTGGGGAGATATACTACCACAAACAGACATTTTCTCACACTTCCATGAAGCTCATTTAGCAATCCCATTGCTGCCAGTGTGAAGCTCCCCAGCTCCTGAACCAGTGTGACTGAGTCAGAGGCCCTGACCTCAGTGAATGTGCTTTGTGCTCCCTCCTGTGGTAACTTTTCGGGTTGGTACCTCTTCCATGGGACCTCTCCATTAGCTTGGGATTCCCTGTCTCCTGCCCTCTTTCTCTTTCCTCACTCATTTGGACTTGCAGAAGCAAAGTGGTATAATCTTCATAACCTTATGGATTAGACCAAGGAGATAGGCGATAAACCGAGTCTTCAGCTCTATGTTTGTGGATTGGAGGAGGTCAATGGGCTTACTTAGTGTTTTCCCTCTGAAAACCCAGGCCTAAGTGGGAACAGAGAAGAACAGGGAGACAATGGGTCTGGAAAGAGGTGATAAGAGGGTATTTACTAAGATTTCCCCTTTTTCTGTCCACAGGAAGACACACACATTTGTGTGTGACAGAGTGTCCCAGGGCATTGTCAGTTATCACTTGTGTACTGGGACACAATACTCCTTAGGTATTCACCTGAATCTGCAGTTAATACCTTGGATTAAGAAAACAATGAAACTCCTGCAACAACTCTAAAATGCCAAAGCTGTGTCTGGGCCAGTGCCCAGCGTCCTGGGTACGGTTATCTGAGTCTTAATAAAGAAGTCTGTCTGTAGGAAAGGGATGGCACTGCTCTCTTCCCTGAGTGCAGAGCTTAAAACATTTTTATATACCACCTTCTTCTTCACCCTCTTTTGTCTCGTGGTTTCTCTCCTCAGATATTCTCATAAAGCTTGTGAATCAAACCTGTGCGTTGACCCCGTCATAACACCAAATACAAAGGTCAGTACTGTCAGTCCTGGAAAATCCTGACCTTTGTCTGACAAGGCTGCCTTCTTTCTTTCTAATTCTTCTTCACATTAACAGGCTACCAAGGGTGAGAAATATCAAAAGCCCTTACCTCCCTCTCTCTCCTGGGAAGTCCACTGTTCTCTGAGACTCCCCCCAGGTCCCCTGATCCAGCTCCAGCAAGACCTCTCTACCAAGCTGTCATCTCATCTTAGAACGGCAGCCACCTCTCTTCACCTTGCCCAGAGAGACTCAGGACAGCCCCAATAGGCAGATCAGAAACTTCAGAAAGGGAGCAAAATATTGAATACCCAGACCAGTATGTAGACTCACTTCCTCTGCAGCAGGGCCAGGACAGCCCCTCTCATATAGTATATCTTGGCTCAGAGCCCTGGTGTGAGCTTAAAGTCATGAAAAATCCACTTAATAACTACTGTCTTAGTCACCTTGTGCACCTAGTCATGGGGGCAACCTGATACCTTTTTTTAGAAAAGAAACAATCTTTCACATGTACTCCATGCATAGTGAACATTCTCAGCCCCTCCCACCTCCCTAACATCCCTGTATTCCTAGGCTCTCCTCACAAGTCTCTCTCTCATGTCCATGTCTATGTGCTTAGTTCTGTAATACACTAAGATTAACAATGACCATCTGCCTAACTGAGTTTGGATCTATCCATTGGAGCCTGGTTGGCCAGCAGTAGATACTCAACTAAAGACAGTGATTTCCTCCTCCTTTTCTAGAATTTATCAATAGCCAATATTTCAAGAGATAACGAATGGGACCTCAAAAGCCCCTTCACCTTCCTCAACTGGTTATTGATTGAGCTAGTCTTATGCAGACCCAGTGCTGGGAGCTACAGCTGGCATGAACTGATGATTGTCATAACTGGATCCAGTCTAGAGAATGGAGTTTTGCAGCCCTGCCCCCTGTCTTCCAGCTCTTACATACTTCTCATGCTCTCACCTTAGTGTTCCCTGAGCCTTAGAAAAGGTGGACTAAGTGACTTGTTTAGGGATGGACCCACAACTACCACTTATTTGTGCATCTTGGGCCTGAGTGCTTCTCTGTACTCACCCCACTATCCTCAGAAGGAGAGGAGTCTCTGAATAAGGCCTGGAGCCTCTTTTTTTCTATGGGGAAAAGCATGGATATTTGGAAGGCAGTTTACTGCTGTGTAAATTTTGTTTACCATCAGAGGGAGAGTATGTCCTTCCCTTGTAGGCCTACTTCCTTCCCTCTGTGTTATGAGCCAGGCTTACTGTACCAGATATTGGTTAATAGTTCAGTTAATCAATGGTGGAGATGGGATTAATCAAGATATGTTTAACATGGCTCCACCAGCTCTGGTGAGTTCTCCCATCCAGGCAAGATCCTGACCTGCCATGGCTGACCTCTTGTTCCTTACCAAAATTCTACCCTGAGCCCAGAAATCTAAGCCCACCCCACCACCAGTTTCCTATCACATTGCTCCTCTACTCAGGTGAGTTATCCCACACCATCATGACTCCAGCCTACCCCAAATGTGACACTATCTCACAACCCTCCTCTAACCTCAGATCCAGCCACTCCACAGAATTGCTGTGAGCCTAGACCAGGCTTGGATCTGGTAGGACATTCTGCCCTAGACCCAGATTCCCAGCCAGGGCATCATCCCTTCAGACACCTCAAGACATACAGCCTAAGGCCACCTTAGGGTTCAAGCCTATTGGAGAAAATCACACACACACATACAGAGAGAGAGAGAGAGAGAGAGAGAGAGAGAGAGAGAGAGAGAGAGAGTGTCAAACTCTAAAGTAAAATATCCAGTTCCTATCAGAAAAACACAAACAATGTGAAAAATCCAGACAGTATGCCCACATACTAAATAACCAATCTATAGCTATGTCCCCAAAGGAGAAAAACTTAGATGAAATCCAAGTCACAGAGATCGTATGAAAAGACTAAACTCACAAATTATGGGCAACTGCCAACTCAGATTTTTTTTTTTTTTTTTTTTTTTTTTTTAGATTTGCTTTACATCCTGATTGCTGCCCTCTACTGGGAACATGCCCAAGCTCTGGTTCTTTCTGGGAGGCAGTTGAGGGGGAAAAGGTCAGCAGAGGACAAAATTTGGTTTTGGGAGAGTAAAGGTTGATTATTATTTGTCTTGACTCTAAGTTACTGTGAGACCAGGAGCTGCCGGCCTCAGGCAGAAGCTGCAGGCCTCAGGCAATTAACAAACAATTATTAAACAACGAGGGGGGGGGGGGATTAAGTAAAGAGGCCCTTTGTTCTTTCCTGGAGCAGGTCCTCCCTGGCCCTGGACCCTGAGTCTGGGAGTTTATTTAACTCCTTGTCAGCTAGAGAAAGTTCTCACAGAATGAAGCATTTTTACACAAGTAATATGCACAAAAACACACATACACTCATACACACATACTCCAGTCAGACCCAGTCATCTTTCTAATCAACTGACATACTTAAACACACACACACCTAGACTTAAACAGAGCGGGGGGGGGGGGGGGGGGGGGGGGGGGGGGGGTGGGGGCCTGCGCACCAGAGGCTTTCCACGGAGATCTCCAGCCAGTCCAGGTGCATTCTGTGATCGATTCTGCCGCTTCTGCTGCGGCAGTTGGCTTCACCTCCGTCTCTGCAGTGCCTTCCAGGTCTCTCAGTTACTCTGCACTGCCCTGCACTGAGTCAAGTCGGGCTGAGCCAACAAGAGGCCAGAGGCCGACTAGTCAGTGAGGAGAGCAAATCTCTCCCCAAGTGTTGCAGCTCTTAGAACAAAAGGCTCAGACGACAGAGTCGTTCTCGCACACCTTTAATTCCCTGGATAGGATATATGTACAGTTTTGAGGTTGATTCAGGGTTCGACAGCAGGTACTTCTCATTGTTTAGACTGAGAGCTTGGGGAAACCTTATTTGCAGGTAGGAAGGCTGCTAATACACGGCCAATATCATAAACCTCTCCAGTGGGTGGTTGTGGGGAGCTGTGACTGCAACAGGAGCCAGGGGTCCAGGAGGCATGGTCCAATACCTTCTGTCCCATGCAGGTGGAAATTACCACCCAGTGGGTCTCCGGAGTTCCAGACCTCTTGTTTGACGGGACCAGGTTGCCTGCACAGCCTACTGCCCCACAGGTAGGTAGGTAGGTAGGTAGGTAGGTAGGTAGGTAGGTAGGTAGGTAGGTAGGTAGGTAGATAGATAGATAGATAGATAGATAGATAGACAGACAGACAGACAGATAGATAAATGGTGGATAGAGCTGGATGAAAAATAAGCTCCAACTTTTATTGCATAGAGTGGGGGAAAAGCTTCTACCTTTTTATTATTGCTAAATGAAAGAAACCCAAGTGTGTAAGGAAAAAACCTGTCCTTGTCAATGAGAAGCCCTGCTGTTAAGAAAATCTGTCTGTCACATGGTAAGAAGAAGCCTGCCTGGTCTCTCTGCAGCTCCTTCTGCTCTGCTCTCTGTTCTCTCTGACTTTTGCTCTCTTTCTTTTTTCCATCATTCCTAGTTCTTCTACTTTTGAAGGATACATGATCATATGGTATACCAAGTATCTTTTTTCAAAATTTCACAACAAGCTCAAACATAAATTTAAATCATAAATTGCATAAGCAGTTACAGCAGAGATGTTTATGTGAGTTTCCATTAAGAGTAGTTATCTAATTAAATATTGATTACCTGCCACTAGCTCCACAGGTTCATTAAAAGTTTAAAACTATAATGCTTATATCTAAGTTGAGAGGCAAATCATCTGCCTCGTGTTTCATTAGAATTGAAGTTTTGTATAGATAAACCCAATCAATATTTTATTTTCTGTCCTTGCACCTACAATAAATCATTCATTCCCCCTTATGAACTTTATTTATCAGAAAATAGTTTTACAACTAGCTAAAAATGAATGTTTTCCTAGATTGTAAGTCTGTCTCATGCCTGCTTTCTATCCTAGCGCAAATAGCTCGTAACACATAATTATACTTAATTACAGCTCTTTCTATAAAGGATTTAATGATTATTAGTATAAACTTAGGAAGTTTATAGAATCACCATTAGGAACTAAGAAATCATCTATTTGTCTACATAGCATTGCTACAAATGAGTACATCTTTGTTAATCTGCAGGAAATCTGTCCATTGGGGTGAGCTAATGCCAAGGGATTATTGTAGTAATTTAATAATGATAGGAAAGACAGGAAAGACATATCATCTACAAGAATCAATCCTGAGCCGGGCAGTGGTGGCTCATGCCATTAATCCCAGCACTTGGGAGGCAGAGGCAGGTGGATTTCTGAGTTCGAGGCTAGCCTGGGCTATACAGAGTGAGTTCCAGGACAGCCAGGGCTACACAGAGAAACCTTGTCTCAAAAAAAAAAAGAAAGAAAGAAAGAAAGAAAGAAAGAAAGAAAGGAAGGAAGGAAGAAAAAAGAGAGAGTCAATTCTGAGACAAGGTCTCTCAGGAACCTTTATTCCCAGAGCTCATCCATCACAGTCCATGCAGGAGAAGGAGGAAGAAGGAGGAGGAGGAGGAGGAGGAGGAGGAGGAGGAGGAGGAGGAGGAGGAGGAGGAGGACGAGGACGAGGAGGACGAGGAGGAGGAGGACGAGGAGGACGAGGAGGACGAGGAGGATGAGGAGGAGAAGAAGGAGGAAGGAGGAGGAGGAGGAGGAGGAGGAGGACGAGGACGAGGACGAGGAGGATGAGGAGGAGAAGAAGGAGGAAGGAGGAGGAGGACGAGGACAAGGACAAGGAGGATGAGGAGGACGAGGAGGACGAGGAGGATGAGGAGGACGAGGAGGACGAGGAGGACAAGGAGGAGAAGAAGGAGAAGAAGAAGGAGGAGGAGAAGGAGGAGAAGAAAGAGAGAGGGGGAAAGGAAAGGAGAAGAGAGGAGAGGAAAGGAGAAGAGGAAAGGAGAGGAAAGGAAAGGAAAGGAGAGGAGAGGAGAGGAGAGGAGAGGA
>JADRCD010139854.1:0-20632 GCA_019843815.1 Montemys delectorum | reverse complement strand
TTTTTTTTTTACAAACATACAATTTAGCTTATAATTATCTCCCATTTTCTTATCATATGTAATTCCCAGAAGCAAAACTTTAAGTTAACCCTTAGTAGCATGAACTTCTATATTTCCAAGCATTTTACATCACCTGATTCATTTGTTGGTATCTGTTTGTTTGTTTGTTTGTTTGTTTTTTGACACAGGGTTTCTCTGTGTGGCTGTCCTGGAACTCACTCTGTAGAACAGGCTGGCCTTGAACTCAGAAATCTGCCTGCCTCTGCCTTTCAAGTGCTGCCTGGCTTGTCTCTTATCCCTATATCTTACAATCTTACAGTAATGTTATCTCTTCTTTCTTTCTTTCTTTCTTTCTTTCTCTCTCTCTCTCTCTCTCTCTCTCTCTCTCTCTCTCTCTCTCTCTCTTTCTTTTTGCTGATAATTGGATATTTTATTTATTTACATTTCAAATGTTATCCCATTTCCTGGTTTCCCCTCTCACCCCTCCCCCCACCTGCTTCGATGAGGGTTGTCACTCACCTACTCCTGCCTCACCACCCTAGCTTTCCTCTACACTGGGGAATCAAGCCTTCACAGGACCAAGGGCCTCCCCTCACATTGATGCCAGATAAAGCCCCTTCAGCTCCTTCAGTGCTTCCCCTAACTACTCCTTTGGGGTCCTCTGTGCTCAGTCTGATTGTTGGCTGTGAGCATCTGTATCCGTATTGGTCAGGATCTGGCAGAGCCTCTCAGGAGACAGCTATATCTGACTCCTGTCAGCAAGCACTTCTTGGCATCAGTAATAGTATCTGGGTTTGGTGTCTGCCTGTGGGATGGATCAACAGGTGAGACAGTCTCTGGATGGTCTTTCCTTTATCACTTGCTCCATTCTTTTTCTCTGTATTTCCTTTAGACTGGAAAATTGTTCTGGGTTAGGTTAAAATTTTGGAGATGGGTGGGTGGCCTCATCCCTCAACCAGGGGTCATGCCTAACCTCTGGATATGGTCTTGACAGATTCTTCCTCCTCTTTGTGCTGTATTTCAGCTAATGCCATCTCTATGAGGTCCTGGGAGGCTCTTGCTTTCCTGGCATCTGGGACTTTCTGGTTGCTAGCCCTATCCCAATCCCCCATTGCTACACACCTCTGTTCAATTTCCTGACCCTCTGTACATCTCCTCTATCTCCTCACATACCTGATTCTTGCCCTCTTTTCCCCCTCCTCTTCTTCTCTTCCTCCCATGTCCCTCCCACCCTCTACTTCCCTTGATTATTTTATCTTCACTTCATAAACATTTGAGGTGTGCCTTAGGTCAATTTCTCAAATTCCTGTCAGTTGAAAGAGAAGGTTATCTACAAAATGTGTTAAATCAAACACATCCAGCCTTACCAAAGTTATTAATTGCTTGCCATGTCAGTTTACTTCTTTGTAAATCAGGTACCTATCCCATAGATTTCTAACATATTATGACAGCTAGAAAGCCTGCACAGCAATACTCATTGCCAAGGAGACTCCACTCAATTCAATTTCTTGTTGTTCTTCCCAGGATTCTGGACCCTTGCATGTTCCATTAGCACCCAGAGCCTGACTTCCAGGGCTCTGCAACCATGTCTCTACTCGTCAATTACAACCATCTCATGGTGTGATTTCCTGTTCACTGACAAGATGCCCACTCCCATAGCCTATTGGAAGTTCTCAGATAATTCTGTTCATTTCTTTTTTTCCCCTCAATCTTTAAATTTGTTTATTACAGTTTGCATCTCAGTATCAGTCTGTAAATGTTCATGTGTGACGCATGTCACATTGAATGTGTGGGGGTCAGAAGACAGCTCCTGGGAGCTGATATTCTCCATCCATTATGTGGGTTCTAGATACTTAAACACAGTTTGTCAGGCACACTACCTAATGCGTTTATTCCATGAACCATCTCATTGTCTCTTTTCAACCATCTTTATACTGTTGTTTTACATTTATTGGATTCTGAATTTACTGATTTTCTGTTAGGTCTTTAGTACAAACAATGGTTTGCTTTAATTGTGTTCATCCCCATTAACTTGTTACACAGTATTTTGTTTTCATTTTAGTGGGTTTTTTAGAGCCCCATACATAAACACCATTATCAGAATTTATGATAACTAGCAGTTATCTGATAAACTAACAGTTTATTGTTTTTCTAACTCAACAAGCTAAACAAGGACCTTCAAGGAATTCCATGCCTTTATGCTCTCTTCAGTTTATACTTTTTACACTTTACATGCATTCCAAGCATGTGACATTATATTGTTGTGGATAGCCCTGGGCCCTGGTCTTGTATTTTGATGCTAATTCTCCTCTCCTGGAAAGCACTGCAGATGAGGAGTGAATCCCATCTAAAGCCTTGTGAACCTTCTTTTCACCTTAACTTTTCAAATAAAGGCTAAAGCCAATGATTGGGCAGCAGGAGGGAAGGTGGAGCTGAAAAGTTTGGGGAAGATGGGGAGAGAAGGGATAGAGGAGGAGACTGGAGAGGAGGACCAGGGAGGAGGACAAGGTGGAAGGAAGATGGAGCTGAGGCATGTGGCTTTGAGAAATTTCAAGTCATGTGGGATCTAATAGATGAGAATAGAGTAGTGTAGTGGTAGATCTGCCCAATCTAGGTGAGTAGCTTGTATACCAATTAAATGAGCTGTGAATTCATTGATTGGGTAAATTGGGTTAAAAATTTACCAGAGCATTGTATATTTTGTGAACTTGAATTTCCTTTCTGTTTGGCCATTGGCTTAGTATTTTCACTGACTCCACAGACCTTCCAAATAAACATATGTCATTTTACTTAGGATAGACAGGGATGAATCAACAGTTAATGCTATAAGAAAAAGGACAACTATATCAGGCTCCTGTCATCCAGCACTTGCTGGCATTCACAATAGTGTCTAGATTTGATGATTGAATATGGGAAGGATTCCCAGGTAGAGTAGTCTTTGAATTGTCCTTCCTTTAGTCTCTGCTACATAGTTAGTCTCCACAACTCCTTTCATGGGTATTTTGTTCCCCCTTTTAAGAAGGAACGAAGTATCCATACTTTGGTCTTCCGTCTTCTTGAGTTTCTTATGGTTTGTGTACTTTGTGTATTCCGATATTCTAGGCTGGGAAAAGAGATATTGTAAATAAAGAAAACATCTAATAAAAAAAGAGAAAGTACAAATAGAAAGTCCTCAATTTCCTATTGTCTGTGACATAAAACCATATATAGTTACAAGATATATATATATGGTATACATTAGAGATGAAATAGATAATATAAATTATAATTAAGAGCTGGCATTCAATCCCTGAGCTTGCTGATTTCAAACACTATATATAATATTTTGATGCATAGCATTTCTTTTTTTTTTTTACTTTTACTCCATGATTCATAGACTTTATTTATATATCACATTTTAATTATACAGATTAACAAATTTCATTATGATGATGCATAGCATTTCAATTAGGATTTTCATACAACTGTTTTTCTAAATTGCCAACATTGGCTGTGGAGGTGGGTGGGGACTAGTTAAGTGATTCTTAGAATAGGGAGCTTTTTATTCTTGGAATCCTTTTGGTCTCTGCTTTCCAACACTTCTTAAGGGCCATTACAATCAAGATTTTAATTATACATCAAGGGCATTTCCATTAGATAAAGAGCTCTTTCAAAGAGAGTTATCTGTTCATCACTTTAACGTTCTGAAGTGTTAGGCTTTCCATCCTGTGTCAGAATTCCTACAGATGGGTTATTTGCAACAAAGGCAAAGTCCAGTGGATGAGCAATACACCACAAATATGTAAGACCAGGTTGGTCCACACTAGAAAATGATTCAGATTCAAATTCAGTTAACTTGGAGTCAGTATCACTTATTTAATTTCATTACTGAGTACAGCTTCATCTAAAGGATTGTACTTCTCTGTTACACTTCTGGCATCTGATGATTCTCCTGAGACTGAATGAGCCAGGATTTATTCCCTACCAGGCATTCAGACCCACCAAAGCTTTCTTCTCTTTGACATTGTTGATTCAGAATAACCCTCTCATAAGTGCAAATACTTCTACTTTGACCTCATCAAGGAATGAATAAGGAAGAATATGAATCCATTTATAACTTACTGTAATCAAACCAAATATTTTTCTTGGATATTTTCTTTATTTACATTTCAAATGTTATTCCCTTTCCAGTTTTCCCCTCCAGAAACCCTCTATCCCTTTCCCCTCCCCCTGCTTCTATGAGGGTGCTCTCCCATCCACCTACCATCTCCCCATTCCCTGCCCTGGTATTCCCCTACACTAGGGCATCGAGCCTTCACAGGATCAAGGGACTCTCTTCCCATTGATGCCCAACTAGGCCATTCTCTGCTACATATGCAGCTGGAGCCATGAGTCCCACCACGTGTACTCTTTGGTTGGTGGTTTAGTCTCTGGGAGCTCTGAGGGTACTGGTTAGCTCATATTGTTGTTTCTCCTATGGGGCTGTAAACTCCTTCAGCTCTTTGGGTCCTTTCTCTAGCTCCTTCATTGGGGACCCTGTGCTCAGTCCAATGGATGGCTGTGAGTATCCACTTCTGTATTACTTGGATACTGTCAGAGCCTCTCAGGAGATAGCTATATCAGGCTCCTGTCAGCCAGCACTTGCTGGCATCCACAATAGAGTCTGGGTTTGGTGATTGTATGTGGGAAGGATCCCCAGGTGGGACAGTCTCTGGATTGTCCTTCCTTCAGTCTTTGCTCCCTAGTTTGTCTCTGCAACTCCTTCCATGGATATTTTGTTCCCCCTTCTAAGTATCCACACTTTGGTCTTCCTTCTTCTTGAACTTCATATGGTCTGTGAATTGTATCTTGGGTATTCTGAGATTTGGGGACTAATATTCACTTATCAGTGAGTGCATTCCATGTGAGTTCTTTTGTGAATGGGTTACCACATTCAGGATGATATTTTCTTGTTCCATCTATTTGCCTAATAATTTCATGAAGTCTTGTTTTTAATATCAGAGTCATACTCCATTGTGTAAATGTACCACATTTTCTGTATCCATTTCTCTGTTGAAAGACAACTGAATTCTTTCCAGCTTCTGGCTATTATAAATAAGGTTACTATAAACATAATGGAGCATGTGTCCTTGTTATATGTTAGAGCATCTTTTGGGTATATACCCAGGAGTGGTATAGCTGGATCTTCATGCTTCGTCCAATTTTCTGAGGAACCTCCAGACTGCTTTCCAGAGTGGTTCCAAGCCCACCAACAATGGAGGAACATTCCTCTTTCTCCACTACCTTGACAGCATCTGCTGTCACTTGAGTTTTTGAGCTTAGCCATTCTGACTGGTGTGAGGTGGAATCTCAGGGTTGTTTTGATTTGCATTTCCCTGATGACTAAGGATGTTGAACATTTCTTTAGGTGCTTCTCAGCCATTAAAGATTCCTCAGTGGAAAATTCTTTGTTTAGCTCTGTGCCCCATTTTTAATAGGTGTATTTGGTTCTTGAGTTCTTTGTATATATTGGATATTAGCCCTCTATAGAATGTAGTATTGGTAAAGATCTTTTCCCAGTCTGTTGGTTGCTATTTTGTCCTATTGACAGTGTCCTTTGTCTTACAGAAGCTTTACAATTTTATGAGGTCCCATTTGTTTATTGTTGATCCTAGAGCATAAGCCATTGGTGTTCTGTTCAGGAAATTTTCCCCTGTGCCCATGTGTTAGAGGCTTTCCCCTATTTGCTCTTCTATCAGCTGCAGTGTATCTGGTTTTATGTGGAGGCCCTTGACCCACTTGGACTTGACCTTTGTATAAGGTGATAAGAATGGATTTATTTGCATTATTCTACATGCTGACCTCCAGTTGACCTGGTACCATTTGTTGAAAAAGCTATCTTTTTTCCACAGGATAATTTTAGCTCCTTTGTCAAAGATCAAGTGACCGTAGGTGTATGGGTTCATTTCTAGGTCTTCAGTTCTAATCCATTGATCTACTTGCCTATCTCTGTACCAATACCATACAGTTTTTTTTATCACTATTGCTCTGTAATACAGCTCAAGGTCAGAGATGGTGATTCCCCGAAAAGTTCTTTTATTATTGAGAATAATTTTCACTATTCTGGGTTTTTTAATATTTCAAATCAATTTGCAAATTGCTCTTTATAACTTTATGAAGAATTAAGTTGGAATTTTGATGGGGATTGCATTGAATCTGTATATTGCTTTCAGCAAGATGGCCATTTTTACCATATTAATCCTGTCAATCCATGAGCATGAGATATCTTTCCTTATTCTGAGGTCTTCTTCAATTTCTTTCTTTAGAGAATGAAGATTTTGTCATAAAGATCTTGCTTGGCTAGAGTCACACCAATGTATTTTATATTATTTATAACTATTGTGAAGAGTATGATTTCCATAATTTCTTTCTCAGTCTATTTATCCTTTCAGTACAGGAAGTCTACTGACTTGTTTGTGTTAATTTTATACCCAGCTACTTTGCTTTTATCTGACATTATTAAAAATTGGGTCATAAGGATGAAGTGAAGTCTAAAATGGGTGGGTCAGCAGGATTCCAGTCTGGCAGGGAATGCCCAAGGGAGGAGGTCTCCTCCAAAGATTTCAGTGTTACAGCTCTTTAATATTACAGATATTTTAGACAATATTCAAAGAAACAGCTCTCTCAGAACGTGTTCATATAAACTGCTCGTGAACATATATTTTATTCGGGGTGAACAAGGTCTATATAAACCTTAGAAAATGGGAAAATGTTCTTAGAGTCAAGTTTCATTGGCTGAGGTTTAAGGTTCCAGAGATACCTCATTTGCATGGAGAGGTGTTTCAGAAAATTGAACCTGTAATTTCTCCAAGGATTCTGTGATATTCCTGAGGTAGACTATGGTGGTTTGAGCTCCCTAGATAAGGTAGAGAGGAGGAAGCTATGCTAAGAAATGGAGTCCTCCATTTTGCACTGAGCTCAGGGAGGCTAGCCAGACATGGGAGATTTGGACCATTATGTAGCCAGGTTTCACAACACTGTCATGTTAACTTCCCCCTTCACCCTTTGGGGTCTCCATCTCCTCTTGTAGACAAAGATCTCTCCAGTCTCTAAGTTGCATCCACATACACACAGAGAAATGCACATACATGTGTCTCTTGCACATATACATACACAAGGGACAGACCTTACCTGTGTGGTGTATTACCCACAGACCAATTTGTGAAGCACAGTTGTCTGTTCACATTTTTTCCAGTGTCAGAGTTACCAAGTTTTTGTACTCAGGCAAAGTTCAAGAACACAGCACCAGGTTTAATTTATATTCCAAGCACAAGTATTCACATTATCCTTTAACAAGCCAGGTTAATGTGTGTGGTTTAAGGCATCCTAGCTAGAATAAGAGGGAAACATGTCCTGGCTACTTTTATGTCAACTTGACCCAAGCTAGAGCTCCCTGAAGGAAAGGACCTTCAATTCAGAAAATGTCTCCAAGAGATCCAGCTGTAGGACATGTTCTTAACTAGTGATCATGGGGGAGTTCATTGTGGGTGCTGTCATCGCTGGGCTGAGTTTTATAAGAAAGCAGTCTGAGGAAGCCATGGGGAACAAACTAGCAAGTAGCTCCACACCATAGCCTCTGCATCAGCTTCTGCCTACAGATTCCTCCTGCCCTGTTTGAGTTCCTATCCTGACTTCCTTTGATGATAAACAGTGTTGTGGAAGTGTAAGCCAAATAAATCCTCTCCTACAAAACTTGCTTTCTTGGTTATGATATTTTATCTCAGAAATAGAAACTAACTAAAATACACGCACTTCCATTATTCTGGAGATAATCTGAAGATGACCACAAATAAATTATACATATAGCCTTCAGTAATGAGTAACATGTTTCAAACTAGTATCATGATTCTGGATTAATCTAAGAATGCATTTTTGGATGGAAACAGAATGGAATATAATTTTGAAATATTTCTTCCACTCTTGATAGAGACAAAGCTTGTTTAACAGTTGTGAGTGATGGGTGTCAGTGAGATGGGAATGCATGACAGAGGAGGCAAATGAGGGGATGACTTGGTCACAGATATTTGAATCCATTTAATAAAATTGAAATGAGAGAAGAAAGGGAGAAAATCAGTGTCTTCAGTACTGGGTACATGTTCAGAAGACATATTTATTGATGTTTAGTTTCATATTAATATATTCACTGTAACCCTAGATGGCTGTTATGATACCTTTTATACTGAGAGGAAAAATCATGTTACCCAACACTATGTGCAGTTTCATTTAGTTTTGTTTAGCATTGAGGATCTTTGCTTCTAAGGTGATATACATATTTATGGACTTTGGTGGATTCAGTTCATTAAATTACTTCCATGCATTGACCTTTTGCCTCCTTAATTCATAGTCTTCAGACTATGAATTTTGTATTTGATAATTATAATAACCCACCAATATGTGATATAAAGTTCTCAGGGAGAAAACAGAGCATTCTGGGTGACTTTACTTCCCCACAATTTGAGTAAAGACATGACAGTATTATTGCATTTTTTGAAAGAAATTGCTGAATTTCTGCTAACAGTTCTGCTGAGAGAAATTGATCATTTTGAAATGAGGAAGGTATTTTTTAATCACAGTCCTACACATTCAGAAATTATTTAACATTTCTCCCAGTGAGCATGTTCTCTGGGGTTATACATTGCTCATCAGTTCTCTTTGGAACACTTTGTTAATCAATCCCAGCTCCTCTTTTCCTGTATTCATGCCTCCCCTGGCTTTCAATGGGATGGTCTACTCATTTCCCTCATCCTCTTTCTCACCTTTCTGTTAGTTTCCTACATGTTCCTCTTTCTATCATTAGTTACAGATTTTATCTTTTTCTTTGTATGTAGGAAAACAAAACTGAGATACCTCTCTTGAACACTGTTCTGTCCTTTTCTTTATCTTGCCTGACTTATTAACCATTTGAACTTATCTCTTTTATCAATGATTAAAAACGGTGTTTCACGAGTTTCCATAGCATATATTGTCACTAATGTTTTAGCTTCTTTCATATATGAAGAGATTTCTCCACATTTTGAATTTTAGATCTTTAAATGCTATACTTTATAGTGTAGATGGTTTGTTTAATTTTATTTAGTAAATAATATTTATATTTTTATTTGAAAAGTTTATCTATATGAACAATGCATCTTAATTTTATTTCTCTCCAATTGCTGCCTCCAAACTTCATATTTTCATACTTTTATTATTACTAATAACAGGGCCCTGAGTCTGGTTAGACCTTACCATATATAAATAGGTATGGGGCATGGTCAACATATCAGCAGCCATATTATGAAAGAAAAGTGACTCTCTCAGCTAAGGATGGAAACCCAAGAGCTCCTTCACTACTCATAATGGAATGGTGGCTGTCTTTATCTTGTGAACACCTTTTGCAATCAACCATAGATGTTGTCAGTTTCACCAGTCATGCCATGACCAGGATTTTTACATTCCTCTTCTTAATTCTTTGGCCCTTACATCCTTTCTGTTCATTTTTCCAAGATTCAACTTAGGCCTTGGTTGAGAGGAGATTGAAATAGATGACTCATCTAAAGAAGAGCACTTATGGTTGCTTAGTCTTAGCACTTTGACACATTATGAGTCTCTGTGTTAAATATCACTCACTACAAAAGAAACCTTCTGAATAAAGTTGAAAGGAACACAAATATATGAATATACACCTATATGACTTGTATTTCATAAACAGACTTTAAAATAGCAAGTACCGTGTTGGCTCCAGAATCCAAAACTCTGGAATTTCTGTTTCAATTCTAATAGTTTGAGTATATAGTTTGGGGCAGCTTTATTGCTTACATTACAGAAGTGGTAGGAAGATGTACCCAAGGGCTGTCCAAGATAGATTAGACTAGAATTGCATGAGGGTAGAAGAGAAAATCTAATAGTATATTGTGTCATTTAAAATATGAAATTTGTGTTGAGGACTAGACATGGCCGTGATTGAAAAAGATAAAAGCAATGGAGTTTGGTCAGATTGATTCAGGAAGTTGACTAAGAAAAAAAAATTAGGAACAGATTTTTTTTTTCTAGGAAGTTGGATCTCCACAGGGATTGGACAGACTTTCCTGTTACTCAGAGGAGTACACAGGGCAGAATCTATCTGTCTAAATAAAGATTAATTTGTCACCTCTTTGATGTAAAGTAGGAGAAACCCCTTTGCTCTATGAAGAGAAAGAAACATGAAATAAATCTGTAGTAAGATTACTTAAATCAGAATAAAAGTTTGGTAGCCAGATTGATACTTGAGCCTTTCTTTAGGAAGGTAAACCTTTGCCTCTCAGACAGCTAAATAACAGAAGTTTAGTTGAACTATTTAGATGAAATTTTCAGTAGGAAAAAAGCTGGATTCTTTATCATCAATAGATGAATTTCTTCAAGGGAGTGTTCTGACTATAGAATCCCAGGCTTTGTACATTTTAGGTAACTGATATGTAAGCTATAATCCTAACTCCACGGATGGCTTCCTACTCCTCTTTTTCACCTTCTTTGCCCTTGTCTTCTTCCTCTTCTCTCTCTCTTCCTCTCTCTTCCTTTTCTCCATCTAAGCTGTGAATTATAAGTGTTTGTAGATTTAATTGTTTAATAAATATGCACATTAAACTCATTTTTCTATGCAATTTTTATTGTTTTTTCATTTTAGAAGTATGACTTCTATAATATGTACAATTTGGCATATTTAGACATATGTACATGATCTTGCTCCTATTACTAAAATATAAACAATAAACATACCCATTATCTGTAAAGGTTTTTTCTGGGATTCTTTTGAAGAACACATACCATGAGAACTAAGAATATATATGTATGTTTGTATATTTACATAACAATAATTAATGAATAAAGAAGCCATAAATTTGAAAGAGAATAAGGAAGTTTGTAAGGAAGACAAGTTCGTGAGATAAAAGGATGGGAAGAGTAATGGAATTACATTACAGTATCAAAAAATAAAAGAAAAAACATTTTGGGGTTTGCAACCTCATAGGAAGAACAATAATATCAACAAACCAGACCTTCCTCCCCCAGAGCTCTTAGGGACAAAAGAGAACATTGACCCATTGTTCTAGCTGCAAATGTAGCAGAGGATGGCTTTATCAACAGGAGGGAAGTTCCTTGGTCCTGTGAGGGCTCGATGTCCCAGTGCAGGGGAATGCTAGGACAGTGAGGTGGAAGTGGGTGAGGGAGCACACTCATAGGACCAGGTGGGAGTGGGGATAGATATGGGGTTTGTGGAGGGGAAGCTGGGAAGGGAGGTAACAGTTTAAATATAAATAAATAAAATAGCCAATAAAACAATAAATAAAAATATCAAGCCAGTCAAACAACTAGCATAGATTGGAGAGTTGCTCACAAAACCTCACACCTAGATAAGAAGCTATTGACAACTGATGAGAACTGAGGGAAGAAATGTCATTTTCTTTGAGATGTGGCTACTGGTAGGTTTCCCTTACCCTAGTGGATGGCCCCACACATACTCTTATTGGCAGCTCTGACTGGACACTGTAGGGTAGAAGTGATGAAAAATAAAAAGAAGAGCTCACAAAGTTTGGATGTTTGGGTGGATGAGAGGAGAAATGGAAGATGAATATTTTCATGACACATTGTATATATGTATGAAAATCTTAAAGAACACAAAATATTCAAAAATTAAATACAAAATAATATCGTTATCTATGTTTGGATCAAATCTCTGGGAATTACTCATGTACACCCACAGCTTTGTGTTCACTTAGTAACACTCATGGTGTCCTCCCTCATCCCTCTTCTACTATGTAATATTTATTGAAAATTATATAATTCTCTTTTATGAGTGTTGAATAGTTGAAAGAAATCTAAAACTTAGAAGAGACTATCTGCAAATGGTATATCTGTCAAAATGTTAATTTCAATCACGTACAAGGACCTGAAAACTCAATTGTAGAACAGAACAATAACTCAAGTAAAAATAAGCTATATATTTGGATAGGCATTTATAAAGGACAAAGTTTATAAAAAATACTTAATAGCACTATTCTGGGAGAAAGCTAAAGTCAATACAATGACAAATATTCCATTCCACTCCAATAGAGACTTACAATTTTGAAACTAAACCAAACCAAACCAAACCAAACCAAACCAAACTAAACCAAACCAAATCAAATCAAACCAAACCAAACCAAACCGAACTAAATATACCTTTTGTCAGAATTGGAATTGTGGAAGACATTGCAACTATTTTCTACTCCATAAAAAGAAAGACAGAGTTGTGTAAAATAGTCTAGAGGTTCCTCAAAATGTAAAACCAGAAATATTATCTATTTCTGCAAGTTTTCTTTTGAAATTACATGCAAAATTATTGAAGTTAGGATCTCAGAGCATTGCCTAAAACCCTATGCTCAGTGTAGTTTTATTCACAAAGACATGGAAACAACCCAAATGTCCACTGATAGATAAATTAACATGTGACATATAACTTCCTTAGAATACTATGAAACCATTAGATTTCTCTCAGCTTAATTTTCAAATACTTGGGCAAAATTTGTTGCTGCTTCCAGATTTCATAAGTTTCTCCTTGCCATATGCACAATTTCAACCAATAATTGTCAGTCATTCTAATGATTCACAACTCAATTCAACTAGGATCCTTTCATGAGCATATTTATCAGTTATCATATGTATCATTCTTTTCTCAACAACTAACATAGCAGTGGTAAAGGCCAGGTGTTCATTCATGGTTTACCAATGATCTGTCCCACTTTCCTGTTCTTTTTATGATGTAATTGAATTGCTCTTTTTATGATATAATTGAGTCTCAACATGTTAAAAATTACTACTTATACATACAATCCAATAATTTAAGTAATGCCCATTTGCCTCTGCCGTTGTTAATATTACTAGTGAAATTCTGAAGCAAAGATATTAATGATTATCATTTTCTTCAGAATCCATTATATAATAGAATTAATAGTGTCTTACATTTAGCACTTATACATATGATGTTTATAATAAATGTCTTTCATAAATATCTAAATTTAAATGGAATATTTGTCTGCCAGTAAATTTATAAATGCAAAATATTAGATGTCTCAAGCTCCCATCCCCCTTTCTCTTCCCTTTTCCTCTTACTCCCTTTACGTTTTCTTCCTTTCCCTCTTTTCTCTCTTTCTCTCTCTTTGAATTGATTTTCATCACTGAGCCCTTTTTTTTCTGAAATCCCCAGACTACTGTTACATCTGTCTTTCTCCAAGAAGAGACCAGGTTCATCTCTATTTCATTGCTAAGTCTTCAGAGCGTGATCAGATTCACCAACCTACCTCTATTGCTTTGAATAATTGCCCTCATCTAAACCTAGACTTTTATTTTCTAATGTAGGAATATTAGTTTACAGCTTTGTAGAAGATAAATTCATATGAAGAATTCAGTTGGCTAGTCATATAACTTAATGAGAAGTTCTCAATATATATTTTGATTTTCTATAGTTATTCATTTTATGGTCCTTGTTAAAGTTAAAACTGTTCTACTACATTCTATGGACCTAACAGAATTCCCTCTGTCCACTTAAAAGAACCGTATTTTACGTACAGAGTGATGTACTAATGCAATATCTCATGAGAAATGCCCTTGTTACCACTATCCTAAATCCTAAGTGAACAATTGGATTACATTAGTGAGCATGTTTAAGTCTTATCAATAATAAGTGGTCCAGCTGGGCAGTGGCAGCATATGCCTTTAATCGCAGGACTTGGGAGGCAGAAGCTGGCGGATTTCTGAGTTTGAGGCCAGCCCGGTCTACAGAGTGAGTTCCAGGACAGCCACGGCTATACAGAGAAACCCTGTCTTGAAGAAAAAAAAAAGTGGTCCATCAATTAACAAGTCAAGGAATGTTTGCTACAACGTAGATTGTAGTAACATCTTTATTCAATGATAAGAGAATTATTAAAATTCCAGCTGACCACCCACAAGTGGAGAATATATTATTCTCCCAGGTATACATCTCATGAGCATTATTACACTCACTGAGGCTTTAACAACTTGTTTTGAAGTCCAGGAACTGTTTAAAGCTATCTTCTTTGCTAACATACACTCACTTGTATTCCAGACAAGGTTAATTATATCTTGAAAGAGAAAACGTGATAACATTACATACCAAGTGAGAAACTGGCAAGTGTTTGCTGACTCCCACATGTATAGAGAGTTGAAGTTGTTACCTCTTTCCTTGATACTCCAGAACTGTAGATGTAGATTTTCTTCTTGTTTCTACAGTTAAATATTTAAGAGTTGGTAATGGACTATAGTATTTGGTTTAATACTAAATTCCTGCAGGACCAGAAAAAAAGAATAAATTAGTCAGCTGCAAGAAAACACAAAAAGTCAGTAAAGATGGCCAAACCATAGTTAATGGAACCTTGGACTTGTCCCAGAGAAGCCAGATCTCTATTTTCACTTTTATATTTGGAGCACCTCTTGCTTTTACAGTCACTAGTGCAATGTGTTTTTTGACCATTGCATGAAACAAATGGACCGAATATCTCTAAACTTCTCATTTTAGTAAATACTTGGCTGGTATATTGTTGTTGTAGATAAATATTGAAAAGTCTGTGCTCTCATTCTTGGTCAGTGATTTTTTCCAGATCTAGATGGGATATATACATACATTATATATATATAAATGCATTTATGTATATATATATAAATGCATATATATGTGTATATACATATATGTGTGTGTATATGTATGTATATGTGTGAGTGTGTGTGTGTGTGTGTGTGTGTGTGTGTGTGTGTGTGTGTGTGTTAGCTAAATGGAAGAATGAAAAGAAAGTTGGAGAAAGACCAAATAAGAGGGTGTAGGACTTTGTAAGAATAGTAGTTTGGAATAATCTAACAACAGCTTTATTTTTTCTTTGTGTCCAGTATGGAACAGTTACAGCCCTGCTCCTCATCTTTCTCCTAAGACACAAGGTTGGAAAACCCTCGTAGGGACACTGATATTCTATGGAAATTGGGAGAATGGTTAGAAATTTGATTTGGTTTAGACTGGTTGATCAGGGTAGATCAGTTGATACATATCAACTAAGAGTTGTATTTAACATAATGAAATTCATAATGCTCCCAGAGGAAAGAACTCTGAACATTTTAAAGAGTAATACAATTCACATAAATGTAGAAAGGAAAAAACATGTCAAGTGGTAAAAGTTTTAGGAAAATAAATGTTCATATGAAGTGCTTTGGAAGGAATTGGAACGCAGATAAACACAAATGAGTTAGGAGATCAAATGGCAGATGAGCATAATGGAAGAGACTGGATCCAGGGGAGATGATGGTAATGAGTACAGGCCTCCCATGGTTGGGTAGATAATGGGTTGTAATGAAAAATGACTTAAGGAGTGAGTGAAGCTTGATATTTTCACTAGCATAAGATTCTCTCCTGGTGAGCTTTCCAACCTAGAACCATGGCCTTTCATATGGATTTGCATGAATATGTATACAAGAAGATTATTTCTTGCATCATTTTTTCTTTTGCCCTAAGAATTCTGATCTAAAATTTCCAGCTAAAGAAAAGGGGCTGCTAAAAATGTTGTATCTTAATGAATGCTATCCATATGTGCCCACATAATAAAGCAGTTAGCTATCAACAGTCACCATTTGAATCCATATTCTTCCAATCTATGTAGTACAGTGAGTGAGACAGAAGCAGAATCAAGAGCCTCTGCATTTCAAAGAATTCAGTTTCTCATTTTCTCCAGTGCTTTGATTAAACCCAAGGCTTCAACATGTTAGACAAGTGCTCTGCCACTAATATATAATTCCCTTGCTCAAGACTACAGTTTTCCTAGACTGTTTTCATCTATTCATCTACAAAGTGTACAGTGACTAGAAACATCTTCCAGGAAAGGAAAAATGAGGAACCATACTCTAGAACTATCTTTACATTGGCTTTGTGTAGTATACAGTTTTACAAAGCTGAAGCGCACACTAAATACTCCTCAGACACAGAGAATTTACATAAATATGAAAGCTGCTGTACCATTTCTTCTGCAGGCTTCTTCAGGCAAGAAACTTGTTAGATTATCATAAATACCATGATTGGCTCATAGGGAGTGGACAATCCTTTAGGAGGTGTGGCCTTGTTGGAGGAAGTGTATCACTGTAAGAGTAGGCTATAAAAGTGTCCTCCTATGCTCAGGCTCCACCAAGTGTGGAAGAGAGCTTCCTCCTAGCTGCCTACAGATGCCAGACTCTCCTGGTTGTCTTAGGTTCAAGGATCTCAGCTCCTTCTCCAGCATCATATCTGCTTGGATGATGATATGCTTCCTGCCATGAGGGTAATGGACTGAATCCCTAAAAGCATACACTAGCTCCAATTAAATACTGTCCTTCATAAGAGTTGCCTTGGTCATGGTGGCTCTTCACTGCAATGGAAACTCTAATTAAGACACCACACTAGGAAGAGATTGATTTGCAATATGCTAGAGAAAAAGACACATAGAGTCTCATTGATTTATTCAACAAGTAATTAGCACTGGCTCAAGCATTAAGCTACAGAGAACCAAAAACTCACAATCTCTCAACTTTTGGATCTTCTTTGATATGATGGTTGTGGCAAATTATATAACATTAATAGATTCTAAGTTGCATAGAAAAATAAGATCTGTAGTATGAGTGGGAGATCAGAAATTTAAGAATTGTTATAAGAAAAAAAGCCCCAAGTATAGTCAATTTTACAGCTTATTTTTAGGCAGTATTTAGAAATTGAACTTTGTCACTGGACACTGTAAACAAAACTTTAAAAATTTCAAAAATTCCCAGTTATCTATTTAATCAATGAAGTTATAATTACCAAGTAGCAACACAAGGTAAAGAGATCACATACACTTGCCTGTCACTGTACCAGTACCATGCAGTTTTTTATCACGATTGCTCTGTAGTACAGCTTAAGGTCCAGGATGGTGATTCCACTAGAGGTTCCTTTATTGTTGAGAATAGTTTTGGCTATCCTGTTTTTTTTTGTTTTTTTGTTTTTTTTTTTATATTCCAGATAAATTTGCAAATTGCTCTTTCTAAGTCTGTGAATAATTGAGTTGGAATTTTGATGGGAATTGCATTGAATCTATAGATTGCTTTCAGCAAGATGGCCAATTTACAATACTAATCCTGCCAATTCAGGAGCATGGGAGATCTTTCCATCTTCTGAGATCTTCTTCGATTTCCTTCTTCAGAGACTTGAAGTTCTTGTCAAATAGATCTTTCACTTGCTAAGTTAGAGTCACACCAAGGTATTTTATATTATTTGTGACTATTGTGAAGGGTATTGTCTCCCTAATTTCTTTCTCAACTTCTTTATCCTCTGTATAAAGGAAGGCCACTGATTTGCTTGAGTTAATTTTATATCCAGCTACTTTGCTGAAATTGTTTATAAGGTTTAGGAGCTCTCTGGTGGAATTTTTGGGGCCACTTAAGTATACTATCATATCATCAGCAAATAGTGATAATTTGACTTCTTCTTTTCCAATTCATATCACTTGTAGATCAATTAAATAGAATTGAAGACCCAGAAATGAACCCTACACACCTATGGTCACTTGATCTTTGACAAAGGAGCTAAAATCATCCAGTGGAAAAAAGTCAGCATTTTCAACAAATGGTGCTAGCTCAACTGGCAGTTAGCATGTAGAAGAATGTAAATCAATTCATTTCTATTTCCTTGTATTAAGCTCAAGTCAAAGTGGATCAAGGACCTCCACATAAAACTAGATAAACTGAAACTAATAGAAAAGAAAATGGGGAAGAGCATTGAGAACATGGGCACGGGGGAAAATTTCCTGAACAGAAAACCAATAGCTTATGCTCTAAGATCAAGAATTGACAAATGGGACCTCATATAATTGCAAAGCTTCTATAAGGCAAAAGACACTGTCAATAGGACAAAACAGCAACCAACAAATTGGGAAAAGATCTTTACTAATCCTATATATGATAGAGGGCTAATATCCAATATATACAAAGGACTTAAAAGTTAGACTCGAGAGAGCCAAATGACCCTATTAAAAAATGGGGTATAGAGCTAAACAAAGAATTCTCTACTGATGAACACCAAATGACTAAGAAGCACCTAAAGAAATGTTCAACATCCTTAGTCATCAGGGAAATGCAAATCAAAACAACTCTGAGATTCTACCTCACACCAGTCAGATTGGCTAGGATAAAAGACTCAGGTGATAGCAGATGCTGGAGAGGTTGTAGAGAAAGAAGAACACTCCTTCATTGCTGGTGGGACTGCAAGCTGGTACAACCACTCTAGAAATCAGTTTGGCTGTTCCTCCAGAAATTGGATATAGTACTAACAGAGGACCCAGCTATACCACTCCTAGGCATATATCCAGAAGATGTACCAACATGTAATAAGAATACATGTTCCACTATGTTCATAGCAGCCTTATTTATAATAGAGAGAAACTGGAAACAACCCAGATATCCCTCAACAGAGGAATGGATACAGAAAGTGTGGTACATCTACACAATGGAGTACTACTCAGCTATTAAAAACAATGAATTTATGAAATTTCTAGGGAAATGGATGGATCTGGAGAATATCATACTGAGTGAGGTAACCCAATCACAAAAGAACAAACATGGTATGCACTCTCTGATAAATGGATATTAGCCCAGAACATCGGCATACACAAAGTACAATCCACAAACCACAAGAAACTCAAGAAGAAGGAAGACCAAAGTGTGGCTACTTCATTCCTTTCTTAAAAGGGGGAACAAAATACCCATGGAAGTAGTTGAGACTAACTACGGAGCAGAGACTGAAGGAAGGACAATACAGAGATTGCTCCATCTGGGAATCCTTCCCATATTCAACCATCCAACCAGACACTATTGTTGATGCCAGCAAGTGCTGGCTCACAGGAGCCTGATATAGCTCTCTCCTGGGAGGTTCTGACAATACCTGACTAAGAGTTGAGGCTCACAGCCATCTATTGGACTTAGTACAGGGTCCTCAATGAAGGAGCTAGAGAAAGGAACCAAAGAGCTTAAGGGTTTGCAGCCCCTTAGGACAAACAATAGTATGCACTAAATAGTACCCTCAGAGCTCCCAGGGATTAAACCACCAACCAAAGAGTATACATGGTGGGACTATTTGCTCCAGCAGAATATGCAGCAAAGGATGGCCGAGCTGGCCATCAATGGGAGGAGAGGCCTTTGGCCCTGTGAAGGTTCTATGCTCCATTGTAGGGGAATGCCAGGGCCGGGAAGCAGAAGAGGGTGGATTGGTGAGCAGGGGGACAGGGGAGGTGACAGGTTTTGTTTTTTGTTTTTTGTTTTTTTGTTTGCTTGTTTGTTTTTTGTTTGTTTTTTTTTTGTTTTTTTGTTTTTTCGTTTTTTTGTTTTAATTCGTTTTTTTATTTTAAATTTTTATTTTAATTTTTTTCTTTTTTTCGGAGGGGAAACTGGGAAAGGAAATATCATATGACCTGTAAATAAAGAAAATATCTAATAAAAAAGAGATTATATATAAAGCATGGCCAGTCCTTATCATCATAGGTACTTAAGTCCCCAAGAGAAATTATCAAACAAATGAACTCAACATGAAAAACAAGACACTAGACAGAAACATAAGGATAGGAAAATACTTCACCCACTAAAAACTAAGATTCACAACTAAAATTTCAATATAATTAAGGACAAGACATGAAATTTACTACAATAAATGCATGGAAAAATAAATCACAAAGCTAATATCTTCTCATGACCGAAACACTAGACAGCCTAAGAAAGGAGATAAGCTCTTTGACCTGATTAAAGGCATTTACCAACACCACACAATAAATGTCACAATGTATGATAAAAGACACAGGAAGGTGGCCCTAATATTAGGAGCAGGATAAGGATGTCTGTCCCTACCATTTGCATTTAATATTTCACTGGTAGTTTAAGCTGAAGGAATTATACACAGAACAATCTATATAGGAAAAGAAAATATAAATCTATTCCTGTGTGAATAACATTGCTTATAAAAGTGCTATGAAATAATAATGATGAATGTATTAGAACTAATTGGTGATTAATTTTAGCAAGGTTAGAAGGTCAGTATAAGAAAATCAATTGTCTCTCTACACACTAGCAATAAACACTCAAAATGAAATTAAAGACATAATAATGACATTTAAAAGAATGGAATGAAATGGAAAAGGCATTTAACAGAAAAGTGCAAGAGTTAAATGATGTAAAGTACAAGGTACTCTTGAAAAAATTTACAGAGACCTCAATAATGGGGTATATTTCTCACCAATGTTTTATTTCCAGCCATGCCACCAATGATCAGGGGACAACATAGAACATAATGCAGAAAGAATATAAAAGCCAGAGGATGGGAAAGAGTGCTGTGAAATGTTGCCTTCTGCACATCATACTTTCATCACCCACAAACCCATGGTACCTATGGTTATCTGCATTACAGCATGGCAGCTAACAGGATATCCACAAGCAAGAATGTGAAATTGGGCCCTTGCCTAACAACACATACAATAATGATGTCATGATTTGTCAAATACTTAAGTGTTCACAGTAAAGTTATAGCTCTCTTGAAAGAAAGGAGAAACCACAGAGTCTAAGCATTTATGCACAAAAA